>VXBD01001782.1:1474-14658 GCA_013399975.1 Indicator maculatus
GATGGAAGGAAGGAAGGAAGGAGGGAAGGAAGGAAGGAAGGAGGGAAGGAAGGAGAAAGAGAGAAAGAAAATAAAAAATAAAGCTGAGAACATCCACAACTGCTATTGTGAAAGAAATAGAGAAGATAAAGCAAATTTGGTGGACTTCAGGTATTCTATGAGACTGCTGAAAAACCCCCAGCAGAACCCCCCAGTTTCTTTTGCACTAAACCAACGTGGAAAATAATAAATTTGAGAAGCTATGAAAAGTTGCATGGGCTGAGAACTCATGTGCTGGCTCTCACCACTGCTTTCTGTGCTGTCTGCCCTCTTGAGTCCCTAAAAATCACACTTCAGAACACAACCAGATCCTCTAACTGCTTCCCCAGAAGATAACCAACTTTGTGGTTTTGAAGTGGTTTTAGAGTGCTGAATAAAGAAAGGGCTGCTAATTAATTCTGAGTGACAGCACAAAAGCTCTGTTAGCTTTGCTGATGTCCAGGCTGACTGAGTCTGCAGTGGGAAGGCTGGGAAAGGGAGCAAAAGAAGATGCTGGAATACAAAATGAAATCTTTCTTCCTATGGAAGAATGTTTGGGTTTTTTAATGGCAAAGTGTGACCTCCTCAAAAGGATTCAAAGGGCCTTGTCCAGCCTCACCTGCAATATCTCCAGGGATGGGGCCTCAACCACCTCCCTGGGCAACCTGTTCCAGTGTTCCACCACCCTCATATTAAAGAACTTCTTCCTAACATCCAATCTAAATCTGCTCTGCTCTAGTTTGAAGCCATTGTCCCTGGTCCTGTCCCTGCAGGCCTTTGCAAACAATTTCTCTCCATCCTTCTTGTAGCCTCCTTCAGGTACTGGCAGGCTGCTATTAGGTCTCCCCAGAGCCTTCTCTTCTCCAGCTGAACACCCCCAGCTCCCTCAGCCTGTCCTCAGAACAGAACTGCTCCAACCCCCTGAGCATTTTCATGGCCCTGCTCTGGACCCTCTCCATCAGGACCCCCCCATCCACGTCCTTCCTATATAGAGGGCTCCATCCCTGGACACAGCACTCCAGGTGAGGTCTTACCAGAGCAGAGTAAAGTAGCAGAATCACCTCTCTGGATCTGCTGGCAGCACATCTTTTGATGCAGCCCAGGCTGTGATTTGCCTTCTGGGCTGCAAGCTCACACTGCCTGCTCCTGTCCTCCAGGAGATGGTGAGAATGAGGAGATGGTTTTGCTTCTCTGTCTTGCTCAGTGTGAAATACTTTTGTTTATTAAAGTGAGAAAGCTAATAAATGAAAACAAAGTAAACCTCTGGAGATTCCACCTTCTTAGCCCTAATTTCTTCTTTTTTTCTTTTTTTCTTTTTTTTTTTTTGGCTCAGTTCAACACATGCTGAACAGGGTGGGGGGGAACTTGTCTCTCAGCTTAGCTGCAACATGAGGCAGGAAAGCTCAGCAGGTTTTTAAAACTCCAGCTTTGCTACCAAACTACAGACACTGCAATTCCAAGAAAAACAAGACAACAAAGGTCTAACTATTTCCTAGAATTTTCGGCACACCTAGAATGAAGCTTTCTTCTTTGATCCTGCACCTGGGTCTTTCCCAGTAGTATTTAGAGTTGTAGAGCTTCCCAGTGGTATTTAAAATTGCTAATTTACAGAAGAAAAAAAAAAACATCAGATTAGGAACATGTGGAATAATAAAAGATGCAGCAAGAAGGGAAGTGCAGAGCCACTGGGTACCAAGCAATTTCTTAATGATCTAGGCAAGCAAAAGAGCTCATGAATATTTTAATGAGATTGTGAATGAATATCTCCCAGACAAGATAAAATTACATCTAGAAGACAGCCCTTCAAATGCAGTGACAGGTCCAGCCTCTCTGATTTGCAATTTCTGAGGCTCCAATGTGCTAAAGAGACTGCAGGCTCCAGGCTTAGAGCCAACCTAGAGTGAACATGGTGTGTCAGCAAGATACTGAGAGAGGCACTAAGGAACCTTGCCAGAAACATCTTCCTTAACAGGCTAGGTGGGAAGCAAGCAGCAGACCTCTTAGGGATGAAGGTTTCAGAGAAGACCAAATGCTTGAGGAGAAGGTTAGATCCCATTCAAACACTGCCTCACTTCAAACACAGCTCATTGCTGGTGGGATAAGGAGAGGAGGCTCAGTACCTAAGAGCAGGCAGTCATCACTGCCTTCATTTGTAACTCTGCCTCTTCTCCTGAGGCCACCAGCAGAGCTGACAGTGCTTGTCAGAGCAGCCAGGGCAAGCCATCCAAGGAGGTCTTTTATTTCCTCCTACACTTTAGGAGGTAAATGAATATGCACCAGGAAGCAAGAGTGTGGCCATCAGTATCAGCAGGAGCAATCAGTGCCACATTCAGCCCAAAAAAGCCCTGAGCCACCCAGGCTCCCAAGGCTGATCTTCACTCAGTCATGCCACAGACACACTTCCTGGTGTCACAGGAAGAGGCTTTGTACACCCAGAGACCTCAGCTGTCACCATCTCTCATTTCTTCCTTTGTGTTAAATCATCCTCAAGAGTTTTCAGATGTCAGATCTAATCTCTGGAGAATTGTTCATTGCTGTTTAAAGTCTTTTCCATCCCTTGTTCGCTCACCTTCTGTGATTCATGCCAAGATTCTCAGCTTAACAGCCCAATTTATGGCAGCAGTCTCAACCTCAGCATGTCCCTCCCAGCTAGGGAAGTTGTGGATGTCCTCTCCCTCAAAGCATTCAAGGCCAGGTTGGATGAGGCCTTGAGCATCCTGATCTGGTGGAAGGTGTCCCTGTCCATGGCAGGGGGCTGGAACTAGATGATCTTTAATATTTCTTCCCACCCAAACCATTCTGTGTTTCTGAAATGTGTGTCTTAGGTGTGTGCCCACAGATTTTCTTTCTTCCTTTTATATCTGGCACAAAATGCAGTAAGTTCCTCCAGGTGGAGAGAGAGAGAGAACATCTTCTGCCCCAAGCAATCTCAGTGCCCAGTCTGGCCTCACATGAGCATCACCTAGTTGGCAATGAGGGCCCCAAGTGTTTGTGCTCTGCAAACAGCAGGGAGGCACCAACCCACTCTGTTAGTAAAGGGGTAGCACAGTATCATACCTTGGTGGGTTCAGCTGAGCATCATCCTGACATTCAGTCCTTAATGAACACCAAAAATCTCTTCAAGGGTTGTTTTACATAACCTCTATTTGATGAAATCATTTCCCAGCAGCCTGTGAATTAGATCAGTCCAAATATCAATAAGAGGGGAGGGGAAGCCCTTTTGCTCAAACCCACAGTCACTTCAATGCAATTATTGATGCATTTGGGTTTTCCTAATTAATTTAAGTAAGAAAACATCCGAGATAGAAGTCACAATATTGACTTTAGGGCAGTGGGGACCTGGGAAAAGTCTGCTGTGAATACATGGGATTTCAAAGGGATGCAGCTACCTAAAAAAACCCTTTGGGCCAGGCAGATTCCCACAGATTGATTTACAGTCAATTACACCTCCAGTGTGGAGCTTTGGCTGACACGTTACAAATATCCCAGCCCCAGGGTTAGTAGTGCCATGCAAGAAGTTGCTTCAAGCCTCCTCCTAGATGCTGAGAGCAGCTGGCTCCTCTCACACACATTTCACTGCTTGCTGAGATCATTCTGAAGGTTCCTCTGACTCAGCTGTCCATGTGCAAACCCTCCCTCAGATCTCATGAGGAGAAACAATGCCTTTCACTGTCTGCTCAGAGCCTGTCTCTTCAGTAAGTACACAGAGGGGGCTGGGGGATGGAAACAGAACCACAAGGCACTGTAATTAACATCAGAACTGACTCAAGGTCAGGCTCATTACCTCTTTCTTAGCTGAATTTTAATGGGAATGATCAGTGAACTATTTACTACCTTTACTGAAAGGCACAGAAGATGACATATCCCTCCCCAGGAATCACAGACTGGTTGTGCTTGGAAGGGACCTCTGGAGCCCATCTGGTCCAAGGTCCCTGCTCAAGCAGGGTCACCCAGAGCTTCATGCCTGGGACTGTGTCCAGATGGCTTCTGAGTATCTCCAGATGGAGACTCCATCACCACACTGGGCAGCCTGAGCCACTGTTTGGTCGACATCACGGTGAGGAAGTGTTCTGGGATGTTTGGAGGGTGCCCCCCGTGTGTCATTGTGTGCCCATCACCTCTGGTCCTGTCACTGGGCACCACTGGACAAGCCTGGCTCCCTCCTCTCTGCACCCTCCCTGTAGGCATTCATACACATGGGTAGGATGTCCCTGAGCCTTCTCTGCTCCAGCTCTCCCCAGTGTGTCCCTGTCCCAGCACTGGGCTGAGCACTCAGGAGCCATGAGCAGAGGAGCAGGATCTCCTCCCTTGGCCTGCTGTGATGCTCGAGCGCAGCCCAGGACACATGCGGCAGGCAGAAAACGAAGATGGAGGTTTGGGGGATTTTACCCCTTACAAGCCCAACTGGAGCAGCCCTTACAATTCCCTCAGGTCCTTCCCTAGTCAGATAGCTCATTCCCAACTTTCACATGGTTCTTCTGGTATAGAAGGCGTTAGGCCTGCTGAAAGTAAGGTCACAGAAGTAGTTCCTGGTGCTAGGAAGAGCTTGATGCAAGCCCTACAGTGCCCAAGGAAACACACCAACCACTATCAATTCCTCTTACACCTATTTGCAGTTAAAACCTTCCCTGTTTGAAGGCAAAGCTGGCAAGATGCAGAGTAAACTATGCATGGATGTGTTTCCAGTGATGAGAGTGAGGATCCTCTCTCCTCATGCCCTGACTGGCAGCCAGTGCCAGCTTTTCCCTTTCTGCTAGCAATATAAACAGTCTTCAAACTGGGCTGAAAAGGTTGGGAAAGCAGCTGTTTTCCCAGCCCACCTGAAAAAGCTGCTGTCAGCTACCTGTCTGGATTAAACATAGCCTGAGAAGACAGGAGCTAAGCAGGGCAGAGAAAAAGAAAGAGAGGACCTTATGACATAGGGAGAGACACCTTTAGAAGACAGGGAAACAGGAAGAAGAAAAAAATCCTACTCTCAGTTTATATGCTAAGAAACTTTTTTCCTTCCACTTTCTCACTTTCCTCTTTACTGCCAGACTCTCCATTACTCAATTCTAAAAACTGTTTGCTCTCCCTCCTCCATTTCATTTTCTCACACGTCTCATTCTCTCTTTTTTTTGTTTTATTCTTTTAAATTCGTTTGTTTATTTCTGTTTCCTTCACCTTTTCTGTTCTTTCTATCTCTCTCTATTCTGTTTAACTTCCCTCTCTCCTCATTTTCCACATTCCAATCCACCACATCCCCTATTTTCATGGCACCAAACAAGCTTATCATGATCTGAACACCCTGATCTGCACAGAGCCCCTGCACTTAGCTGTGGTCAGTACCTGCTAACAATCCTCTTCAATTAAACCAAGTGACCACAAACTATTCCAATGCTGCAATCCAGCATCATGCACTGCACACCACTCCAGAAAGAGAAACTGGGCAAAATACTGCAAGAGGTTGCCCAGGGATGTGGTTGAGGCCCTATCCCTGGAGATATTCAAGATCAGGCTTGATGTGGCCTTGGGCAGCCTGATGTAGTTAGAGGTGACCCTGCTGACTGGCGGGGGGGTTGGATAAGATAACCTCTGAGGGTCCCTTCCAATCTGCTGTGATCTGTGGGTCTGTGAAAATGGTTTTAAGCCTCATTCTGTGACCCTGAACTCAGGGCTCATGCTGCCATTGCTGCTAAATAAACAAGGTTACTGGTTCCAGTCCAGACTGGGGGGCTGAGACTTTCCCTACATGTGCTCTGGGGAGGTGCAGTGCAGTTCCTAATGAAATGAAACTGTGTGACAGCCATACCAAAAATGAACCATGCCCCAAAGAGGAAGCAGTTTTTCCTAATGATCATCCTTGTTTAAAGGTAAGAAAAGGTACAAGGCTTGATCTAGGGAACATGATTTGCTAGTGTGGGTAAAGAGGAAGAAGATTCAGGGTAGTCAGGTTTCATACGAGCATGATGGAGTGAAGAGGATAAAGCCAGAAAAAGGCAAGCTTACTGCAGAGACTGATGACTGCAGATCTGAAGCTCTCTCAGACATCTCTGATTTAGAGGGCTATGGGGATGCCAAATTGGCAGAAGGATGTGAATACTTCATTAGTTACACCCAAGAAAATTTCTGTAGTCTTATTTCATGACAATGCTCTAATGCAGAGCTTGAAACTGAAGCAGAGGAGTGTCTTGAACAGCCCTGGGGGCTCCTGCTCTGCACTGCAGTGAATCCCAAGACCTAAGTGCCTTTGTTACCTTCCTTTTGCCATTGGGCAAGGGCTGGAGCCATGCACAGTGCCCAGCCTCAGGCAGCTGCTCTGTGCTCCACTGCAGAATCACAGAATGGTTTGGGTTGGAAGGGACCTCCAAAGGTCATCCAGTCCAACCTCCTCTGCAGTCAGCAGGGACATTCTCCACTAGATCAGGCTGCCCAGAGCCCTATTGAGCCTCACCTTGAATATCTCCAGGGATGGAGCCCCAACCACCTCCCTGGGCAACCTGTTGCAGCATTCCACCCCTCTCACAGTAAAGAACCTGTTCCTAATATCCAATCTAATAGGAGAGGTGTACCAGCAAGCAGGCTTGGAAGTGCTGCACTCCTCTCATCTCTACCAGTCAGCCATTTCTTTGTGAGAAAGGTAAATTAATGAGAGGGAAATCCTCTTTAATCACCATCAACAGGACATCAGCACAAGCATCAAAGAAATGGGAAGCAACAACCTAAGTGTCAGCTGCAACTTAGAGCTTTCCCTCTTTTCTTCAAACCCCAGGAAGTGCCAGAGATGTCAGCAGTGTGGGTGACAACTGGGAGAATACTTTCAAGGATTTGAGGGCAGATGAGAGAAACACAACTGCAGTCCTTCACTGACTGCTGAAGCAAGAGCCACAGCTGAAGGCTTTGAAGAGGCAGAGGGAGATGAAAGAGCCCCCAGTGAATATCCACATTCTGAGAGAGGAATGGCTGATTTCAGGCTCCTGGCAGGTGCCATAAGCAGGTTCCCCTCACTGGTACATCCTGCCCTAGGTCTGGCATCTCTTGCTTCAAGCAGCAGAGGGGTGATGTCTCAGCCTGTTTGGAGAATCAAAGAGCACCTTCCCTATGGGAGAGGAAAGGCTGTAAAGTAGGAGCTGGTAAAGGAAGCTTTGCACAAATCCATTCACATAACAGAACAAGAACCTGAGCAAGAGAGACACAGGAGATGAAAGCAAAGAAACTCACAGCTGCATGACAATAAGGACAAGCAGTTGATGAGTATAACCTCTGGTTTCACTGCAGAGTTTTGAGCAGAATCCTTTTACCTTCCTCATTTATTATGATACAGCCCAGGGAGAAAGCACATCAGACCATCTCCCTGCAGCATGCTAACAAAGTTTAACCAATCTCTCACAGGATTCCACATCCCAATCCACACCCAGCCTTTGGTAACTCAGCTTGCAATCTCAGGGACTTGCTTCCAGAAAGATTTTGTTGAGGTTTTGTTTTCAGAGGAAAATAGCAGAATCACATGAAAGTAATTTAATTGGCAGTTTAATTGGTTGGAGTCAAAATGTGAATCCAGGCATCCTGAGGGCTACTCAATGCCAGCATGAGGGTTTGGCTGGTATGTGATTGCCAGGCACACACTTAGCACTGCTGGTTTCTGTCCCATCTTCTCTCTTCAGCAGTATAAAAAGCAGACAAAGCTCCTTCTAGTGGCTTGGTAGAAACCCAAAGTAGGCTAACAGATAGGAGGGACTTGGCTTTGTGTCAATTCACTTACAGAAGAAATTTGGGTTGCCCCATTTCAAGTGTTCCCCATCCATCAGGCACTATTTCAGACTTCATGGTATGGAAAGGGTTGATTAATTTATCAACCATTATTAAAAATCATTAAGCTCATGTAGGCAAGAGTCAAGAACTTCAAGCTTCCCTTTGGATTTACTGCATTTTGTGCCCCTTTCAGGCAGTCTTATGGAGTGGCTGGGAAACAGGCATCCTCCTGTCTCTGACAGCTAATTTAGGATGAAACAATGAGCCCTCGTGCTTGACCCTGTAAGTGCAGATTTCTGGACACCAGGAGCACAGTTTGGATGCAGAGAAATAGCAGCAGACCTGCCATGAAACAGAAGTGGAGCCTGAAAAAGAACTCACTTGGGAAAATAACAGCAACAGCAGCATCAACTCCAAATGTTCAGCTGCTCTACAGCTGACAAAGTTTCCTCCTGTACTTAATGTAAAGGTCCCTTGCTGCCTTTCTAAGGTTTCCCACTAGAGAAGGCCAAGTGTTTGCTTTAGGTTAACTCTGCTCTCACACAGCTGCAGCAAAGTTCAGTGGAGAGTCTATGGCAAAGCAAGATTTGCCACAGAGTCACAGAATGGTAGGGGTTGGAAGGGACCTCTGGAGATCATTGAGTCCAACCCCCCTGACCAAAGCAGGGTCTCCTAGAGAAGGTCACACAGGAACACATCCAGGCAGGTTTTGAATGTCTCCAGAGATGGAGACTCCACAACCTCTCTGGGAAATCTGTGCCAGCCCTCCAGCACCCTTAAATGAAAGAAGTTCCTCCTCCTGTTCAGATGAACTTCTGATGTTCCCCTTTGTGCCCATTGCCCCTTGTCCTGTCCCTGGGCACCACTGAACAAAGCCTGGTCCCATCCTCCTGCCACCAACCCTTGAAGTATTGATCAGCATTGATGAGATCCCCCTCAGGCTGCTCTGCTCCACACTCCCCAGCCCCAATCCTCTCAGCCTTTGCTCCTCACAGAGATGTTTCAGTCCTCTCAGCATCTTTGGAGCCCTTTGCTATACCCCCTCCAGCAAGTCCCTGTCCTCCTTGAACTGGGGAGCCCAGAACTGGCCACAGTACTCCTGATGTGGCCTCACCAGGGCAGAGTAGGGGGGGGAGGAGAACCCTAATTACTTTGTGTAACAGAGGAGACAGAGCTTTGCTTTCTCTCCTTTCCCCTTACCTGTCCCCCAGAGCTCTCTCATCCCTGGAAATCAGTGTGGGCTTAGGAACTGAAGGTGCAAACAAGGCCTTGGTTCAAAGGCACACCACCAAACTGCACAGAACTGGTTTAGCTGTTGAATAGTGATAGGGGAAAAGCCACCAAAAAATGCAAAATATTTTATTTCACTTGACTAAATCCAGACCAATTAAACCATATGGATGACATAATCCTTAGTTTGTGCAGCAACAGCCTGGGTTGTGATAAGGCAGCTAAGGAGAGCAGAAAGTGTGCAGCAGCTTCTCTCCCAGGGTGCCCTTATGAAATATACATGTGCTGCCATGTGATTAGGATGCAGTTCCTCATTTTGATTAAAATGCTGCTTCCTTTATGTTTACTGAGCTTAAAAACAGCCTCATTTGTATGCTTAGAGAGTATTTATTTGCTGTCTTTTTTTTTACTTTATTTTTTACTTTATTTTTTTTTTAATCAGGACTAAATTTAATTTCCCTCCTATGTATGCAAAAATGAATGCAAATATGAAACTTTCTTTAGCTTATAATTATTATCCTGAGAGAAAAACTAGGAAACTATTAGCTGAAAGCCCAAAATCATGACTACTGCTAATAACAGTAACTTCAGAAGCCTGAAATGATGTCTGGGATCCACTGCAGTGAGAACTGAACACACACACACATCATCAGAGACACCCCACTTCCCCAGGGCCAGAGTCAGTTAGGCCAGATGAAGAATGAGAGAAACTAAGGCATGGAGTAATGGGGAGATTTGAATGGAGAAGGAGGAGAGAAGGAGAAAGAGGAGAAGGAGGAGAAGAAGGAGAAGGAGACAAAGGAGAAGGAGAAGAAGGAGCAGGAGAAGGAGCAGGAGAAGGAGAAGGAGAAGGGAAGGAGACAAGAGGAAAGAGCAGTCATTAATGATAATTCTCTTGGCCAGGTGACTGGCCCCAGAGCAAGTAATATTTAAGTGAACATCAAAGCAAGAGCCTTACTTCAGTGGCCTGGAGTAAGCAAAAGCTCTGCAACACCATCACCACCACACCACCTCCCTCCCCACATTTACAGTTGGTGTTTAGCACTGTCTCTGCCTGCAGGTGTGGCACTGAAGAGTAAACCCCAATCTTTCCTCCTCTCTCTGCATCTCTCCCTGCCCCAGCACCTCAACTGAGCAGCTCCAGAGGGGGGTGACACCTGCTCAGTGATTACAGTGGCAAGCCAGCTCCTGCTCACTGTGCACTTAAAGCCTTGCTCATGGAATGCCAGGCTCCAGATGCACTCCAGCACAAGGTTATTTTTCTGTGTAACTCTTAGCACCAAATACCAGCAGTCAGCACTACACAGCTGTGTAGAACTGCAGGTGTGCTCCATGAATCAGGGCTCCCAGGTTCATTTCAGGCAGTAATGACTGCTGGGAGGCAACCAGGCCAGGAAATCCCACCCAGAAATCTTTGTATTCCCAAATGAAAATTAAGTCCATATATAAGCCCAGAAGAAGCTCCTGGCAGCCTCTCAGCACATGAGGACTGTCTCCAGACCAGCTGGCTTCAGCCCAAAGGGAGCAGTGACTGACCCTGGGGTGGCACAGGAGGGTGCAGCAGCCAGGCTGAGTGTTGAGCTGAGCCTCTCAGTGTTACTTTGCTCTTTATACCACAGTGCTCATGGCAGCAGCCTAGATTCTAAACACACACCTTTAAATCTGGGCAGGAATGCACACAAGGACAGCCAGTTCCCAGCATAATTAGCTCTGCAAAGTCCCAAAGCTCCTTTGTTAGTCATACTCAAGGATGCTCCTGTGGTCTGCACGCCTGTCAGGGCACACAAAGCCTCAGCTCTGGCAAAGCACAGTCCCAGGCCTTGTTTTCCCTTCCAAACCTGCAATGCTTTCTGCTCTCTCCAGAGGTACCTCTCCCATGGCACCAGAGCAGGGACACACAGAGGGTTACACACTGCCAGCTCCACCACACGCTGCTGCCAAGCATCCCTCCTGCAGAGCATCACTCCCTGTTCCACTGACCCTCATTACCTAACACAGGCAGTGTGCCAAGTGGAGAAGCTGACAGGAATCACAGAATGCTGGGGGTCAGAAGGGACCTCTGGAGATCGTTGAGTCCAAGCCCCCTGCCAGAGCAGGGTCACCCAGGGCAGGTCACACAGGAACACACCCAGACAGGGCTTGAAAGACTCCAGAGAAGGAGACTCCACAACCTCTCTGGGCAGACTGCTCCAGGCCTCCAGCACCCTCACACCAAGTAAGTTTCTCCTCATGCTGAGGGAATGAGGGAGGAGGAAAGGGGAAAACATCCCTGCCACTTGTGAGACTTGTCTGCTCTGAGATCCATTACCTAAGCCCAGGTAAGGCTCTGTATGAAGACCTCTGTGGTATACAAACTGAATTCCCAGTTTCTGGTTTATTATGCAGTTCCCCAGCAGGGAACCTGTCTGTTATGAATTTATCAAACACACTGGTTACTAATTAATAGACTTGCCTAGGAAACTCTTTACTGTATTCATGCTCCTCACAAAAGACTTCTCTACAGAAAGAGTGGGAGCAGAAGTCTTTTGTGACTCACTTGCAGATCTTCACTATGAGACCAAACTGCTAATGGATTCATTTCCATCACCACCACCCTGCATCTGTTGTGCCAGGAAGCTCAAACTGGCATAAACATTCTGGCATGACATCAAATTCCAAAGCAAGCACACCTCTCACCTCACTGAGATATGCACAGCTGCTGAAACGTGCTGCCAAGAGTGGCTGTTTCTGATGGTGTCACCAAAAAATGGGGTATTGAAGGAAAAAAAAAAAAACCATTGAAAGCTAAACCTAGACCTGGTGATACTGGAGTAAAAGGACAAGAAGACACAGAAAGGGGCAGGAGTTCCATATTGGAACATTTTGTTATATAAGGAATAATAAACTGCACCAGTGAGGGTTAGGAGGCTATCTGCTAAGAGCAGCCCTGTGGAAAAGGACCTGGGAGGTCTCCATGGGACAGCAATGCCCAAGAAGGGCAATGGGATCCTGGGGTGCATTCAGAGGAGAGTGTCCAGCAGATCCAGGGAGGTTCTCCTCCCTCTCTACTCTGCCCTGATGAGGCCAAACCTGAATATTTCATCCAGTTTTGGGCTCCCCAGTTCAAGAAGGACAGAGATCTACTTGAGAGAGTCCAAGGGAGGGCTACAAGGATGCTGAAGGGGCTGGAGCACTGCCTGGGGAGGAGAGGCTGAGAGCCCTAGGGCTAGACTGAGAGGGGATCTAATAAATGTTTGTCAATATCTGAGGGCTGGGGGTCAAGAGGGAGGGGACAGGCTCTGCTCTGTTGCACCCTGTGATAGGACAAGGGGCAATGGATAGAAACTCCAGCACAGAAGGTTGCACCTCCATATGAGGAGGAATTTCTTCACTGGGAGGGTCCCAGAGCACTGAACAGGCTGCCCAGAGAGGTTGTGGAGTCTCCTTCTCTGGAGACTTCCCAGCCCCATCTGGATGTGTTCCTGTGTGACCTGTGCTGGATTCTCTGGTCCTGCTCTGGCAGGGGGGTTGGACTGGATGATCTTTGGAGGTCCCTTCCAACCCCTGACATCCTGTGATCCTGTGATAAAGGAAAGCTTGTAGGAGAAGGGAACTGTGGACAATACCCAGGGACAGCTCTTGCATGGTTAAGAATTTTCTCTTTTTAAAATGTTCCAAACTGAATTATTTTTTTGGGGGGTGCAAGGCAGATGGTTTTCTAAACTACTTTTTTTTATGGCAGGGAGTTTCTGCAAATAACTCTTTCTAAGAAAATACTTCTGAATAAATAAAACTGTCTCATAAAACCAGAAAATCACACACATTAAACCAAGAGTTCCCGTTATCCAAACCAGCTTCTTTCACTCTCCAGTTCTCTGAGTAGCTGCATGCATTGTGTGATGGTTTTAAGACTGTCTTTTTTAGTTTTTCTTCACAAAGTTTGAGCAGAGAAAGTGAAAGAATGGAAATAAGTCACTATTGGGTGTAAGAAAGCCAAATAATGATTATTCTAAACACTTCCACTGGAGAGACAGAAATGTTTAAGAATCTCTACTCAAAACAAGGTTGGGGAGTTGGGCAGTCTCAGCTTGCTGGGCTTCTGTCTGCTGTTTCTTCTTTTCTGGCTGCAGATACCACACTGACCTTGACAAGCTCAGCCTAACAGCCTCTCTGCTTCTTGACTCTCTGCCTTCTGCCAGGGGGTCTGGGGGGATTCCTTCTGGCTG
>VXBD01001782.1:15401-37364 GCA_013399975.1 Indicator maculatus
GAGTCCAAGGGAGGGCTACAAGGATGCTGAAGGGGCTGGAGCACTGCCTGGGGAGGAGAGGCTGAGAGCCCTAGGGCTAGACTGAGAGGGGATCTAATAAATGTTTGTCAATATCTGAGGGCTGGGGGTCAAGAGGGAGGGGACAGGCTCTGCTCTGTTGCACCCTGTGATAGGACAAGGGGCAATGGATAGAAACTCCAGCACAGAAGGTTGCACCTCCATATGAGGAGGAATTTCTTCACTGGGAGGGTCCCAGAGCACTGAACAGGCTGCCCAGAGAGGTTGTGGAGTCTCCTTCTCTGGAGACTTCCCAGCCCCATCTGGATGTGTTCCTGTGTGACCTGTGCTGGATTCTCTGGTCCTGCTCTGGCAGGGGGGTTGGACTGGATGATCTTTGGAGGTCCCTTCCAACCCCTGACATCCTGTGATCCTGTGATAAAGGAAAGCTTGTAGGAGAAGGGAACTGTGGACAATACCCAGGGACAGCTCTTGCATGGTTAAGAATTTTCTCTTTTTAAAATGTTCCAAACTGAATTATTTTTTTGGGGGGTGCAAGGCAGATGGTTTTCTAAACTACTTTTTTTTATGGCAGGGAGTTTCTGCAAATAACTCTTTCTAAGAAAATACTTCTGAATAAATAAAACTGTCTCATAAAACCAGAAAATCACACACATTAAACCAAGAGTTCCCGTTATCCAAACCAGCTTCTTTCACTCTCCAGTTCTCTGAGTAGCTGCATGCATTGTGTGATGGTTTTAAGACTGTCTTTTTTAGTTTTTCTTCACAAAGTTTGAGCAGAGAAAGTGAAAGAATGGAAATAAGTCACTATTGGGTGTAAGAAAGCCAAATAATGATTATTCTAAACACTTCCACTGGAGAGACAGAAATGTTTAAGAATCTCTACTCAAAACAAGGTTGGGGAGTTGGGCAGTCTCAGCTTGCTGGGCTTCTGTCTGCTGTTTCTTCTTTTCTGGCTGCAGATACCACACTGACCTTGACAAGCTCAGCCTAACAGCCTCTCTGCTTCTTGACTCTCTGCCTTCTGCCAGGGGGTCTGGGGGGATTCCTTCTGGCTGGGGGTGGGGAGGGAGGCCCCTTGGGGGAAGGCCCCTTGGGGAAGAAGCACAGCCCCTCACGGGGAGGGGGAAGCCAGGGTGCTTGGCTGTGTTTTTCTGTTGACTGTGCATATTTGTCAATGCTGTGGCTAGTGTCTATTTGCACAGATCCATTGCATTGCATCAGAGATTGTCATTTTGNTGGAGTCCCCATCCTTGGAGGTGCTCAAGAAACCTGTGGCCATGGCATTTGGGGACAGGGTTTGATGGCCATGGTGGGGTTTGGTTGAAGGTTGGACTGGATGATCTTAGAGGTCTCTTCCAACCAAAACAATTCTATGACGATCTTAGGGGGGGTTTTCCAATGAAAACAATTCTATGGCTCTTTATTGATTGATTTGAACATTTAAGTGAGTATGACCCATGATGACTTTTGCTCCTGTCCTGCTGGAGAACACTCAGCCTACTGATCTGAATGAAATGTTGCTTCTCTATCTAACTAATAAAGCTCAATCCCCCCCATCCAAGCTCCACAAGGGTTCCATGGAGTGAAGACACAGGAGCTGTGGCAGCACCACAGCTTTCTTAATGCTCTGCTGTTCAAGGCAAGAGATCACACCATGTTCTCACTCATTCTGATTTCACTTCATGAATTTTTAATCTTTCCAAACCACTTGAAAATGCAGAAAGAAAATGTTAAAATTCCACATTTAGCAATTAGTCTTCCTTGCAAATTGCTGCTTTTAAATATTTTAGATCATTCACTTTGGATTATTTTTATGGAAGAAAGAAAACCAAACCACAAAGCAGCCACTCTGAAATCTGTGGACTGGAAACAGAGCTGTGAGGCAATTTTGTTGCTGTGTAGCACACAACATTTTCCTTATCTTCAAGAACCAGAGAACGGAAGGAGTTGGAAGGCCCTTCTGGAGATCATCAAGGCAAGGTCACATAGATCAGGTTGCACAGGAACATGTCCAGGAGGGTTTTGAAAGTTCCCAGTGAAGGAGACTCCACAATCTCTCTGGGCAGTCTGCTCCAGGGCTCTGTCACCCCCCAAGCAAAGAAGTTTCTCCCTAAATTCCAGTGAAGCCTCCTGTGTTCTGGTTTGTAGCTGTTCACAATAGCACCACAAGGAGCTCTGAGGCACACTGCCTCCAGCCTCTCCTCAGCTTGCACTGAAAACACTTCCCTGTTTCACCCCATCAGGAGTGTGGAGCCCATCCTGCTGAGTGCATGCTCTGCACGAGGCAATTTGACAGCCAAGCACATTGCCCTCTGCAGCTCCCTGAGAGGAGGCTGCAGTGAGGTGGGGTTGGTCTCTTCTCCCTAGCATCAGCTGAGAGAACCAGAGGAAATGGTCTGAAATTGTGCCAGGGGAGGGTGAGGTTGGAGATGAGGAAAAATTACTTTGCTGCAAGGATTGGAACAGGCTGCCTGAGGAGTCCCCACCCTCAAGAAATGTGTGGACATGGATCTTTGGGACCTGGTTTAATGGCCCTGGTGGTCTTGGATGGATGGTTGGACTGGATTATCTTAGAGGTCTCTTCCAACCAAAACAATTCCATGATTCTATGAAAAATGTAGGCAAGTCTACAGGGAACCCCAGCTGGCTGCAGGGCACTCAGCATGCCTGTGATGCAGATTTTTAATCAAATGTCCAGATTTTGGCAGCCTAACATCAAAATCAAAGCCAGCCTGGTGGCACAGATTAAATACAACTCCAGCTTGCTCAGTGATGTGTGTGTTGGTTTGCTGGATTCCAGCACTGCCCTGTGTTGGGGAAGCACAACTAGCTCCCCACCCCTCAAGGACTGCAGACTGGACAAGTCAGGAGTTCAGTCAGAACTCTGCATGCACACAAAACTCAGTGCTTTGTTTCATCTAATGCCCAGTGCTGCAGCTTGGCAAGATGGGACTAATTCTGGGGTCTTCAGTCAGACCAAAGAGCTTGAAGGACCTCAAGTTTAAATTAATTTTTCAGCAATGGCTCAAAAACTTCTACAGCCTTCTGAGAAGAGCCTCTGAGAAGCCTTCACAGAATCAAGTAGAAACAGAGAGCTGCTTAGATTCTACCTTAAGCACAAACCCAGAAGAATTCCCTGTTGGGAGTTCTTGCAGAACTAGACCAGGGCAAAACACAGCCACAGTCTGGCCCAACTGCTGAGCAGTGCAGTATAAATTCTGTGTTCAGCCACTTAGGTACAGTGTCTGGTCCCTTCCTTGGCAGAACAATCTAATGAGGGACAAAATTAATGGATGATGTAGCTCAAGCCATGCCACTGGAGTTTGTGCTGCCCACAGCTCACTCATTATAATTGCAGCTGATTTCTGGTGTAAAAACAGATGGCAACACACTCATAAAAGAGTGAAGCAGTGCTGGCAGCATCTGATGGGGTGATGAAAAGCCTTTACCACCCCAAATAAATTCGCAGAATCACAGAACAATGGGGGCTGGAAGGGACCTCTGGAGCTCATCCAGTCCAACCCCCTGCTCCAGCAGGGCACCCACAGCTGCTTGCCCAGCATCACAATGGCCAGGGGGGGGGGTTGGAATCCCTCCAGAGAAGGAAACTCCACAACTTCTCTAGGCAACCTGCTCCAGGGCTCCAGCACCTTCAGAGAGGAAAGAACACAAATGTGTTGGGATGGGATGGGATCCTTTCTATTGCCTGATTACTGCATACATTTGCCAGCCAGGAGTTCTGGGATAAGATCATCCCATGCTCTCCTTCTTTCCCTGCCCACAATGGGGAGAAGCAGAATTCTCAGAGTACCCAAAACAGATTTACCAATTCTCATTTCAGAAGCTTTATGGTTTTAAAGTGTTAATCCTGTTGATAATAAGCTTGTACTACCTTAAACCAAACAAGTCAGTAGGAAAACAGGGCAAGCTTTACTGGACTCTTGGTGAAACATTCAGCTTAGTTTCCATGACCAGAAGAGCAGCAGCTAACTGTGGTGCCTGTCAGCTGTTCTTTACAAGTGCAGTAATGCAGTCACAATAAACACTGGTCTGCATAAATATTGTGAAGATGTTTAAGAGAAAGAAGAAAGAAGCAAAAGAAAAATAAAGAAGAAATAAATAAATAATAATAAAAACAAGAAACAAAAGGAGCAAAGAAGAGAGAGAGTAAGTAAGCCAAATTCCAGGACCAAGTCTGTGCTAATCCAAAAGAACAAAAGCTGGTGTCTTTTCAAAGAGCATGGCAGATGTTGTCTCAGAGCAACTCTAAGCTGCAGGCTAAGTGAGATTACAAACAAGAGAAGGATCATCTCCAGTGACAATGGACCAACAATTCTCTCCAACCTTAGGGCATAAAGACAACTCTTTGCCTGCTAGAATGGTGATGGATCTATCCTGCCTCTTGAAGGAAGGGTGCATGCATCAGCATGCAGAAGGGTTTGACATCAAAGAGAGGTTCACACTGTTCCTTGGACAGATCTCTTCAGATCTGCACATTGGGAGAAAAGTGCAGACATGCAGGTCAAATGCAGCTTGTTCTCCTGTCCCTGTATCTGCTCTGGGTATACAGCTGCTAAATTCAGTTATCCCAACACTGCTTCCTCCAGGAAACAAAGTGCCAGTTTCCCATCAGCACACCACAACACTGGCTTAGTGGTGCCAGAGCAGGTTAATGGTTGTACTCCGTGATCTCAAAGGTCTTTCCCAACCTAAAGGATTCAATCATTATTTAATCCTATTTCTGAGCCATTAGTTTCATAGAATCATAGAACTGTCAGGGTTGGAAGGGGCCTCAAGAATCATCCATCTCCAACCCCCCTGCCATGGGCAGGGACACCTCACACCACAGCAGGTTGCTCACAGCCACCTCCAGCCTGGCTTCAAAAACCTCCAGGGATGAGGCTTCCACCACCTCCCTGGGCAACCTGTGCCAGTCTCTCACCACCCTCCTGGGGAAGAATTTCTTCCTCACATCCAATCTGAATCTCCCCATTTCTAGTTTTGCTCTAATTTCAGCAAGAATAAACTAGAATCATGCTGTGCAGAATTCTGTCTCATTTGATTCCAAATTCAGAAGTTGTGGTTCATCTGGAGGGATAAACCAGGAATTTGGGTCCTTGAGGTTGAGAGAAAGGAGGTGCCTGTGTGTTCAGCAGAGCAGCTGAGGGGAGCTGAGCCAGCAGTGGCCTCCAGCGTTCAGCAAGGCTAAAACAAGGCACAGAGCAGCCACAGCAGCTCAGGCTGAGGGCTCACCAGTCCTCCTGCCTTGTAACAGAGGGAAAAGAAGGGAAAAGAGAGACACAGACAGCATGGGTAGTGGGTGACTGAAGCCACAGTTTCTGTAAAGAACCTCTTAGAAAAAGAGAAAGGATAAAAAGCAGAACTCCTTGTAAAAGCAAAGTGATGAAAAGTAAACGTTCCAGGCTCAGGTCATTGATAAGCACCAAGACCTCCCAGCACCTCAACCACCAGGAAACTTTTTCCCTGTCAGGGACAAGGCCACAGCAGCTGACAGGAGTATTTGTGGTCTTCTCCTGAAGTGGAACTCATTTAAAAGCCTCAGCACTGACCAAGCTCAAAGTTAGCACTCAGAGGAAGCTGACTGTTCTGTCTCAGGATGTCCTGAAGTCATTTTCATCACTCATTCCCCACTTGGGGTAAAAGTCTCTATTTTGTTGGATTTCAAATGTGGTTGTTCAGGGAGAATCAGAGAAGAATTCCCTGTGTGTGAGAGGAAGAAGAAAATCAAAGCTGTCTGGTGTCTCTTATGACACCCTTGAAGAATTTTAACTTTGACTCTTTATTTGTTTCTTTTTGGGATGAGTTCAGGGATGCAGAGTTCAGAGCTCTCTTCTCATCTTCACTTGTGCACAGTTTCCCTGACTTCAGACAGCAGAGATGACTGCATGCTCTGAAAAGAAAGCTCAGTGTCTGTCTCAGCAAAGGTTAAAACAGAGCAATCAGAGAGCCATTAATCTTCATCACAGGCAGTCACCACCCTGCCAAAACGCTGGGGATCATGTGGGGGTTAGGGAGATAGAAGCAGGTTGTACCTCTGCTTTGTTCAGCCATCATCCACCCAGTGGAGTTTCTCTTGATAATACTGAGAAGTTTAGTTCTATTTTTATCTCCACAAACGTAGGATAATGTCCCTCAAAGCAAAGTGAGAACATCCAAACAACTTCTACAGCCAAAGTTCAGCCACTGGAATCAAGGAACCCCACCAAAAGCTCCTCAGCAGATGCAGTAATGCCAGAAAATGGCTTTTAGACTTGCTGCTATCTTGCATTGCTAACGCACACAACAATCAATTAGCAACCTGTATCCTGTCAAGAGATAAAACGGTGTTAAAAGATTCCAGGGAAGTGGAGCAAAGATGCCTGAAGGCAAAGAAAGCTTTCCTGAGAGGAAACATTTCTGAGATAGTCTGGGACTAATTATAACAGAATTTGGAAGAGGCAATGAGATTCTTCAAGAGGGAAATCCTCACTCCTTACATTACCTGCATCTAGTTAGGAAGCGAAGAAGAAAAGGGATAAAAAAATGACTCTCACCCTGCCCTGCCTAAGGTGTGGATGGGAAGATACAGAAACCCCTCTCCCAGCACTGCTGTAGAAAGCAGCACATGTGGTTGGCAAAAGGTGGCTGGAGAAATGGGGTCAGTGCTGGCAGCAGAGCCACGGGCCCTCTCTCCAGCTTAGCTGAGTAACTAATTAGCTAACACATTCATTAGCCTGACACAGCAGCTAGGTTTTCCCTCTCATTGCTTAACAAATCAGATCAGAGGAATGGATCAGGTGTGCTCATTTTCAGCCTAATTTACACTCACTGTTCGTTCTCATCCTATTGAAATCAACAGAACCACTTGAGTGCCTCCTTTGGAACCAGCACCAGTTATCAATGTGGCTAATGTCAAGTGGTTTGAGTGATTTCACCACCTGCTTCACACAATGCAATAAAAAAGGCATTTACTTCTTGTGTTTGGCTTCACACAATGCAATAAAATCGACATTTTGCCACAGCAGGAGGTGGAATGCCTTCCACTATCTCCTGTGTCTATTTACCAGGGTGGGTGCTCCAGGATCACATTTTTGCTGCAGCTTTTCCTGTTGTTGAACAGTGGATAACCAAGTGGCACCTCACCAAAGGTGAGGGAGGTGGTTGCCCTGGGAGGTGGTTAAGTGACCAACCCTGGATGTGTTTCAAGGTGGTTTGGATGTGGTGCTTGGGACTAAGGTTTAGGGGTGACCCTTGTAGAGTAGGGTTCTGGGTTGGTCTTGGTGATCCTGAGGGTCTCTTCCAATCTGAATGTTTCTGTGATTCTGTGAAAGGACAGCAGCAATCACAGCAAGGACTAAAGATGATTTAAAGGATCAGAAAGAAATACACATAGTAGGAAAAAAAAATGTTTTGTGTTGGAAGGAGCTGTGCTGAGACCTGAACAGTCCTTGTGGGTCTCAGTCATCCCTTCTTTGCAGGTAGAATGCCACCAGAATTCCTGGCAGGATGCAGAGAAAGGGTCTGACAGCAGAATACTTTTGTACCACTGGCAGCCAGAATTTGTGTTATGCTGGTACTGAAAACAAGGCAGGAAGCATCATTTTCATCAGAGAGATAAGATGTGGAAGTTCTGGTCACAACATCAGAGAATGGCTTAGGTAGGAAGGCACCTCAGAGATCATCCAATTCCAACCTCCCTGCCATGGGCAGGGACATCTTCTACTAGCCCAAGCTGCTCAAGGACTCATCTAACCTGACCTTGAACAATCCAAGGGAGGAGGCATCCCCAGCCTCCCTGGACAACCTGTTCCAGTGTCTCACCACTCTCATACTGAAGATCTTTTTCCTAAGATCCAGTCTGAACCTCCTCTCCCACCAGCTTCAATCCATCCCCCCTTGTCCTATTGCTAGACACCCTGATGAGAAGGCCCTCTCCAGAATTCCTGTAGAGTGAGTTCTGTGCACACATGTGGGATCCCAAGTGGCAGCCGTTTGGCTTTTCCACTGCACTTGGAGGGCACTGAGGAGACCTTCTTGTGGCCTTCCAGGATCTGAAGGGGGCCCACAAAAAGCTGGGGAGGGACTTTTGAGGGTGTCAGGGAGTGATAGGACTGGGGGGAATGGAGCAAAACCAGACGTGGGGAGATTCAGATTGGATGTGAGGAAGAAATTCTTCCCCATGAGGGTGGTGAGAGACTGGCACAGGTTGCCCAGGGAGGTGGTGGAAGCCTCATCCCTGGAGGTTTTTGCAGCCAGGCTGGAGGTGGCTGTGAGCAACCTGCTGTGGTGTGAGGTGTCCCTGCCCATGGCAGTGGGGTTGGAACTGGATGATCCTTGAGGTCCCTTCCCACCCTGACAATTCCGTGATTCTATGATGGATGTCTCCTAGCACTAGAGGGAGCCTCCTGCTCACCTTAATGCACCGACGGCTAGAGGCAAACGCTCGGCAGGCAAACTGCGATGCTCTTTGCACAAGCTGCGAGCGCACAGCGCGGTTCACACGCTCCGCCAGCAATGGGGTTAACTGCGGGGCCACGGAGAAAGTTTATGTTCACTGACTGTGAAAGGAGGCTTTAGGAGGGCAAAAGCTGTGGGGCTTTCACAGCTCTCATGTCTCTCCTGCTTAGTTTAGCTTACTTTAGCAGGGAGCAATGTACTGTGGCTGTCTGTCCTTATGTGTTAGAGATTATTCAAGGTCTAGTAGGAGGTGTCTCTACTCAGGGCAGGGGGTTTGTATCTAGAAGATCTTTCAAGGTGCCTTCCAACCCAAACCATTCTGTGATTCTTACACGTGCAGTGAGACATCACAGAATGGCAAAACACAAAGAAACTGCCCAGTTATTCATTGCTAAACACACAGAACTACCTCTTCTTCATCATCCTCACTTTCTGCAGCTCACACTTTTGGGTTAGACTTCTCCCTTCCCTTGTACACAAAGCTCAAACTCAGAGCCTCTCCATCTCTTTTGCAGCAAGAAGTCCAAGCAGGGACTCAGAAGGGACACTGCACTCAGGACAAGAAGCAGGACAAATACAGAGGGAAATGTAGCAAGGCTCTCAGATGCTGCTTTGTTAAAGGTGCTTGAAGAAGCTGCAGCTTCCCTGCTCATGGAGGTGCTGCTGTGACCTCCAAATACACACTGAGCAACAAAAGAAAGAACTCCTGTACTCATTTCTCAACCTGTAGCCTGAGACCTGGCTCCAGATGCTCTCATGTGGGTTTCTCTGGAGGTCAGAGTCACTTTGTCATCAGCATACAGGATCTTCTCCACACTCTGTGTGTGGAGCTACTTCACTGATGCACTGGTGACAGTCACACAGTCACTGAGCTTTACCCTCAGCTCTCACTCCTGGACTTGAATTTTCAAAGCAACAAAAAACCAGACTCCTGCAAGGCTGGTATAGATCCAATTCCTTTGAGTCTCACTCAAGAAAGTTAGGTAGCAGGGAACACCAACATGGAATGGATTAGGGATCACACACAATACTTGTTTTGGCTGCTGAGGAGTCTGATCCTAGCCACTTCTACATGCCATCCTAACAAGGATGAGTAGCTGAAGATGCAGTGCCTATACCCTTCCCTTCAGTGACTTCACCAGTAAAACTGGTACACAGCATGTTTTCTGCACCCACATCATCTACTCAGGTTCCAGTTCACCCCAAGAAATCCAGAGGAAAGGCTGAGTTACTTCCTATGCCCTAACACCTTGGAGGTGAGGTTATGATATTTGTTATTGTGGCGTATTTCCTTGGACTGCAGGTTGTCTTGAGTAACAGATCTGTGATGTTCTCTTTTACCCTCTTTCCTAAACAGAGCAGCAGACATGGTGGTAAAATGCTGGGGAACATCCTTACTCAGGTTATGATAGATTCATAGAATGGTTTGGCTTGGAAAGGACCTTGAAGACTATCTAGTTCCACCTCCTACCAGCACAGGTTACTCAAGGCCTCATCCAGCCTTGCCTCAAACACCTCCAGGGAGGGAGCATTCACAGCTTCCCTGGGCAACCTGTTCCAGTGTCTCATCACCCTCTCTCTAAAGAATTTCTTCCTAATCTCCAATCTAAATCCACCCCCTTCAAGCTTCAATCCATTCCCCTTTGTCCTATCACTACAAGCCTTTGCAAAAAATCCCTCTCCAGCTTTCCTGTAGCCCCATTCAGGCACCAGGAATCTGCTCTAAGGTCTCCTTAGAGCCTTCTCTTCTCCAGGCTGCACAACCCCAACTCTCCCAGCCTGTCCCCAGAGGGGAGGTTCTCCAGCCCTCTGATCATCTTTATTGGCCTCCTCTAGCCCTACTTCAACAGCTCCAGGTCCTTCTTGTGCTGGGGGCACCAGAACTGGATGCAGTGCTCCAGGTGGGGTCTCAGCAAAGCAGAGCAGTAGTTTTATTTGCATCCCAACACATAACTCCTAGAAGATTGAGCCTGGTGCTTGGCCCCTCTGCCCTGAGGTCAGTGAACCACTTTGTGCCTCCCTAACCCTGCCAACCTAATGCAAACACACTTGAGGGTTCTGTGGAGTTAAAACCTTGGTTTGGTTTGGTTTGGTTTGGTTTGGCTTTTTTCCTCAGTTCTGCTGCCGCTGTGGAGTTGGTTTGAGTGGGCTTGCAGGGCTGTGAGAGAAGCATGTGGCTAGAGGCATGGTTTCTTTTGTTTCCTTGTGGCATTCACACTGCTCATCCCACAGCAAGAGCAGAACAAAACCAATTTGTCAAGCCAATTCTTAGCAAATCATCTGCCAAATCCGAGCTGCAGGCATTGTGCAAGTTGTGGGGGCAGTGGGGAGTTCAGCAATCTAAACAAGGGCTTGTTTCAAACGCACTCCTCTTCATTTCAACAGAACAATGCCAGCAAGGACCTCTCCTCTTTCCCCATCACCAAAGGCTCTGACAAAGGAAGCAGCTTCTCAGTGCCTGGGGGGGCTCAGCAGGAGGTCAGAGGTGCCATGGGGATGTGTGTCTCAAATCGTGGTGCACCTGAGAGGGTTGTGAGACCTCTTATGTCTTTCAGTTCCTAAAGCAAATACAACTGCCACAACTTGTAGCTGGACTCCCTCCTCCTGGGGAGCCAGAACAGAGGGTGTCTTGTGGCAAAATCAAGCATAAATGAGACCTGAAATAAGCCTGGATAGTACAGAAAGTCTGTCCAAAAACATTTTCTGTTTTGTGGGTTTTTTTTCCCTCCTGGTGTGTTTTCCCTCTTCTGGATAAGCAGATGGGAAAGGTAACTTTCTGAACCTCTTCTCAGCCACACACTGATCTTTGTCTGATGGAGTCTCTCCTACCTTTTGGCAAGAGAGTCACTGTTCTCCAGTCTGTTTCCTTCTCATCTTGACAGAGAAGTTCCATGGTGCTACAGGCATCAACTGTAAGCCTGAGCTGACCCTCTTGTAAGAGAGGGAAGAAGAATGAAGGATGGTATCTGGAGAATGATACCTTTTAAACCTGGGTTTGCATATTTCTTGGAGTTAAAGGTTCTCAGGTATCTCACAGAGTTTCCTCCAGCTGCCTTTGTGCTCTTGGGAGTCCCTAGGTGGAATAAACACAACACTCCAGACACCCCTGCTCCCACTTCCTGTAGGATTAACACATGGGGTACGTAAATGCTTGGATCCAGGTTGAATCTGGGCTCACAACTCTTGCTCTTCAAAGCTGATATGTTTCTAGATTGGCAGGTTGCTGATGGAGGCAAATAAATAGGTGTTAATAGTAAGGAAGAGCAGAGGGGGGTTGGCTTGGATGCCCTCAGGCTTCCAACTCAGAGATTAAGTCTTGTCTGACAGGTTAAATCTACTGACAAGATCTTTATCAAAGTATTTTTAACAGCTCTGACTCATGTCACCTTCTCCTCACCAAAAGAGGACAGGCTGGCACATTAACATTCCTCCTAACTACAATATCAGTTGCTGATTACAGAAGCTGAAAGACACAACAGCCACATGGAAGTTCAAGGCAGGCCAAGTCCCTTGGCTCTCCACACCCCCTGCAATGGAGCAGAGCTTTTCTCTGATTCTAGCACAGGTGGGAGGGAGGACTTCTGATTAGTGATGTGACAAAGGGCATTGGCTTTCAGCTGGAAGAGGGGAGATTGAGACTGGAGATCAGGAAGAAATTCTTTCCAGTGAGGGTGGGGAGACACTGGAACAGGTTGCCCAGGGAGGCTGTGGGTGTCCCCTGCTTGGAAGTGTTCAGCCTGGGCTGGTGGGAGGTGTCCCTGCCCATGGCAGGGAGTTGGAACTGGATGATCTTCAAGGTCCCTTTCAGTCCAAACCAGGCTGTGGTTCTATGAGTTACTGACAACCCTGCTTGTGCCTTCATGTTCCTTCCTGTACATCACACCTAAGGCTGCTGAACATCTTTGATCCTGAGCAACACCAACACTGAGAGAATTTTCTGACAGCAGTAGGTCTGAATTAAGTACTTTGTCATGTGGAAGCAGTCTGGACATTCTTGCAGCCTATCAGTCATGTAGGTAAAGACTGACAACCTCTGAGGCCTCCCATCCCCTTACACACAGCAGTTTCCTACTGCATGGAAGGAACTGAAGCTGTTGGAAAGGATTCAGCATGAGCAGCAACACAGAGACAAGCTGCTGTGGCCAGCAGATCAAGAGAGGGGATTCTGCCCCTTCTGCTCTGCTGAGACCTCACCTGGAGTACTGTGTCCAGCTCTGGAGTCCTCAACACAAGAAGGACATGGACCTGGTGGAGTAGATCCAGAGGAGGCCATGAAGATGATCAGAGGGCTGGAGAACCTCCCCTCTGGGGACAGGCTGGGAGAGTTGGGCTTGTTCAGCCTGGAGAAGAGAAGGCTCCAGGGGGACCTTAGAGCTGCATTTCAATACCAGAAGGGGACCTACAGGAAGGCTGAGGAAGGACTGTTTAGAAGGGTTTGTGGTGATAGGATGAGGGGCAGTGGTTTGAAACTGGATCAGGGCAGATTTAGGTTGGACATCAGGAGGAAGTTCTGCACAGTGAGGGTGGGGAGACACTGGAACAGGTTGCTCAGAGATGTAGTTGAGGCCCCATCCCTGGAGACATTCAAGGTCAAACCTGATGTGGCCCTGGGCAGCCTGCTCTAGTTGGAGATGTCCCTGCTGACTGCAGGGGGGTTTGGACAAAGATGACTTTGAGAGTCCCTTCCAACCCTGTGCATTCTGTGATTCTGTCCTAAAAAGGAGGGGAAACCACTCTTCACTTTAAAGTATCTCCTGGCCTCTGGAGAGGTGAAGCACTTGCCCCTCTGATTCAGTCAGCCTTTTCTTGTCTAATCGCCATTTGATGAGTATACACAGGCTTGCTTAATGAGCCAGGCTGGTTATTATTTTTCACAAGGAATCCTGCAGTCTCTCATCTACATTTAGGCCACTGTGTTACTTTTTTTACCCTTTGTTATGGAAACAAGCAATTGTTTCTAAGAAAACCTTGGAAATTTCAGCACATGCCTGATGCAGGCCATTATGGAAGAATGCTAAGCACTGGAAAGGACTTGCAGAGATTTGAAAAGATGATGAAAGACTCAAAGCCTCTGCATCTTTGATTTCAAATGATAGGTTAAGTCATGATGAATATCCTAAGCAATGATATTCTCTTTTAAGTTAGTTAAGTCTAACTTAAATACCAAATCTAGGAGATGGTTTCATTCATTGAAGGTTGATGTATATCAAGAACAACTCCTGGAACTGCCCCCAAAGGCCTGCAGTGACAGGACCAAGGGGCAATGGTTTGAAATGACAGCAGAGCAGGTTTAGATTGGATGTGAGGAACAAGTTCTGCAGCAGGAGGGTTCTGGAACAGGTTGCCCAGGGAGGTGGCTGAGGCCCCATCCCTGGAGACATTCCAGGTCAGGCTGGCCAAGGCTCTGAGCAAGCTGCTCTAGTGGAGGATGTCCCTGCTGACTGCAGGGGGGTTGGACTGAATGAGCTTTGGAGGTCCCTTCCAACCCAACTCATTCTATGATTCTATGGAACTTTCATTTGAACCATGTGTTCTATTAGAAATACCTAAAATTCACCCAGACTCTTAGCAATTCTTCCTCATCTGCCCTAATCAAGTTATCTAAAATCTTTGTGGACCCTCAGAGGTTCACAGGTAGTCTGTGGAGTTGTTCTTGTCAAGCATTTTCAGTCTTCAGGCAGTGTTTGCTGTAAAGAAGACAATCTCTAAGAGCTTTCAGGAGTTTTCTGGAACACTTAAGATCTCCCTGCTTGTCTAAAGTCCTTCTCTCCTAATTAATGACAATAAAATTTGCTGTTGCAGGAGAAACTGCAGTGCACAGGATGGGCTCACTGTGTACAGATGGGAGCAGCTGGAGCTGAGAACACCAACAGGAGGACTCAGTGCTCATAAGCATAAATCCTGAGAGAAGAAATAAATAGCAGAGGCAGCACATGGGGGAGAGAAGGCTGCATGCCCATCATTTCAGGCAGCAGCCAGCTTCTTTCACTCCTTCCCTTTAAGATCATGAACCACTGCAACTTAACAGCATACTGCCACCAGGCAGGGGGAGAGAGAAAGAGCAGAAAATTGCCACTTCAGGAGAGAAGGCTGGAGAGAAAACCCTTTCCCATTCAGAAGAGGAGGGACTGTTGCATGAAGGCTGCAGAGAGCTTCTGATCTCTGGAATTATAGAGAGCACAGAATCACAGCATCACAGAATGCTAGGGGTTGGAGGGACCTCAAAAGCTCATCCAGTCCAATCCCCCTGCCAGAGCAGGATCACCTAGAGCAGATCACACAGGAACACAGCCAGGTGGGTTTGGAATTTCTCTGGAGAAGGAGACTCCACAACCTCTGTGGGCAGCCTGCTCCAGGGCTCTGTCACCCTCACAGTGAAAAAAGTTTTCCCTTCTGTTTCCCTGGCACCTCCTCTGCTCCAGCTTTCCCCCAGTGCCCCTTGTCCTGTCCTTGGACATCCCTGAGCAGAGCCTGGCTCCAGCCCTTCGTGTCTTTATCAACATGAATGAGGGCACCCCTCAGGCTCCTCTTCTCTGAGCTAAAGAGCTCCAGCTCCCTCAGCCTGGCCTCACAGAGAAATTTTCCACTCCCTTAACAATTTTTGTGTCTCTGGGCTGGACTCTCTCAAGCAGTTTCCTGAAGTCCTTCTTAAACTGAGTGGCACAGAACTGGACACAATGTTCCAGATGCAGCCTCACCAGGGCAGAGTAGAGGCAGAGGAGAACCTCAACCACAGCCCTTCTAATGCACCCCAGGATGCCACTGGCCTTCTTGGCCACAAGGGCACATTGTCCACCTTGACCCCCAGGTCCCTTCCCCCCTCACTGCTCTCCAACAGCCCAGTCCCCAGCCTTTACTGGTCCATGGGGTTGTTCTTGCCCAGATGCAAGACTCTACCCCTGCCCTTGTATCTCATTCAATTTCTCTCTGCCTAGCTCTCCAGCCTGTCCAGGTCTCACTGAATGGCAGCTCAGCCCCCAGGTGTGCCAGGCACTCCTCCCAGATTGGTGCCATCAGCAAACTTGCTGACAGTGCCCTCTGTGCCCTCATCCAGGTGGTTGATGAATGTATTGAACAGTACTGGTCCCAGTACCCACCCCTAAGGGACCCTACTGGATCTAAATGGCATGGGGAGGCAAAACATAGATGGAAAGGAGAATGGAGCAAGAAGGATCAAGCAGGTGGGATGCAGGAGCTGTGAGGGGAGGGAAGATGAACACAAACAGCTGGAGAGACCATCATGGGAAATGGAGGAGAAGAAAAGCAGTTAACAGATGGATGGCAAGAGGGAAGGTTAAGAGGTGGCTGCAACATGTACCTAGTGAAGGGATGAAAGGATTTACCTCTCTCTTTCACCTCTCCACAGCCAGATTCTGCCTATCTTTCATCTGAGATTCAAGCCCTAGTGTGTGAGGAATACAAGGAGTGTAAGATGAGTGGTCAGTAATCCCTGAAACACCTTCCCAATGTCTCAGTGCCTCAGGAGTTCCATGGGCTTGGCCAGACTGGTTTAAACAGAGCACTGTGGTGCCAGCACACACTGCAGCCTGAGTAATTGTGCTGGCAGATTACCACTGCCTTCCTCTCCCCCAGTCCTGTGAGAGCCTGACTGAATCAGACACAGACAAGGACTGAATCACAACCTCAGGACCTAGTTCACTGCAGACTTAAAGAGGAGAAGTAGCATCCCTGAGTTCACTGCTGGAGTTCCAAAAGATCTGGAAGTAACCATCAATGTCTTCAGTGGGAGGTCAGAGACTGACTCACTCCAGCAGGTCCAAACTAGAAAAACTGTGGTGACTGCAGCCTGCCTGGAGCCTCTTCCCCTGATGACTGAAACACAGCACCTTCAAATTCAGGGTGAATTGTAAAGAGTCCGCAGTCTGTCCAGTCTCCCCAAGGTCTATACTGTACCCATGCATGCTCTCATCTGTTGGAATCCCAGGAATATTCTCAATCACATGACTTCTAATCTCAGATTTGACAGCTCTGGAAAGCTCCCTCTGAAAGCAAGAGCCCAGGTAGCACACTACAAAGAATCTTTGGAGTTCTAGAACTCTGTCTTTTCAGGACTTCCCGGCAGCTCAGCTGAGGAGCTGCCCTCAGGTTCTAGCTGTCTTTCACAGCAGAGAGTTCACTCTGACTGCCCTTTCCCTGTAACTCTCCAGGCACCCCAAGCAGTATGTGGCACATTCAGATGTGCAGCTTCCATCTGCAGCACCAGTAGTGAACATTTATAGTCCTGTGTCCTTCCCATCACTGAATATCAAACCTTCCAGACATGCCTTCATTCCTGACTGTAAGTCAGAGAAAGCTTTCTAATCCTCACCAAGAGATCAAGAAGCAGCTTCTCAGAGTGGTGAGAGCAAGCAGAAACTGCAAGCTTGCAAGCAAAGCCTGGATGCAATGCTGTGGGAGTACTGTGGCTGCTCTGCAGTGGTGCCCCACTGCCAGCACCATCCACAGCTCCTGGGGGCAGCAGTTTGGGGCAGCTGGATGTGCAGTGCTGTACAGCAGGCAAGCAAGACAAGGCAGAATTGCTGGAAAGCTGCCTTATCTTCCCCCAGCCACCAGCATCTTGGCTACCTGAGGTTACTTTCCAACAGGGAATAGGAGCAGTGCTAGTCAACCTTGCTGTGTTTTGAGTTTACAAGACAGGAAAAGTGCTGGTGGCAATTGGGTGTTCCTTCATAGTCTCATCAGCTTCAAACAGGGACAGACACAAAGCCTAGGAGACCTTAGCTGCAGGCCAGACTACACTGCAGAGACATCTTATCTCACAGCTATTCTTTGGTGGGATTCCAGCTAAGCACACCAAGGTCTACCCCACCTACCAATCTCTGCACCCTCACACTCACACACACCCTCCCAATTCCTTTTCTGTGCAGACAGTGACTTAAAAGGAAAGCCTCTGGCTCCCTGCTGCACAGCCAAGGTCAGAGTTACACCATGTCCTTCTGTCTGCACCTGGCAGCTTTGCAGGAACCAGAGCCAAGGAGCCAGTGCAGACAGCTCCAGCAGCAGCCAGCCGTGCTGTGAGTGTCTCCACCCAGGGGCTGAGCTAGGAGAAGGCACCTCGAGCTGCAACTTGACACGTTTATGGGTGGCCCGAGTGAGTCCTGACTTTGATTAAATATTCCATGCTGCTGCAAAGTAATTCCACTTCAAAGCAGGGTTTCTTCAAGAATGTGCACATGTGTGGGAGCTGGAGTGGAGGAGAACACACGTGGATTTGGAAACAGGATGACTTGACTTTACTTTTAATTCCAGCTCCTCACATCTTGCCAGAAATCACTGCCCCTAAGCAGCTGTTTCAGAGCACAGGGAGAAAGGAGCTGGCACTTACAACCCAACAATGTTGACAGTGCAAACTGCCAGTGTCATGGGCATGACCCTGCCTGGCAGCTGCAGGGGATGCTCACAACCCTTCTGTGGAAGCAGAGGCTACTCAAGTTTTCACTCAAGCATTCACCAAAAGAATTTCAGCTGATTTTGACCTCAGCCTGTGTGAGGAAGCTTTGAGTAAAAGCTAAATAAGGGCTTTAAGGGCTGGGGACAAAGATTGCACACAGACTCACAGCTCCAGCAGAGGCATGTTGGCTGAACTGAGAGAGAAACACTCACCAAAGCTCTTTGCCATGTGAAGGGAATTCCAGTCCCTGGTGCTGTGGAGTCAGCCTTTCATTGGCATCCAATTCTCTCCACGGTGTTCTAGAAGGGAGGAAACAAAAAAGGAAAGTTTGAGAATCACAAATTGCAGTGAGCTCTGCTAGTGCAAGAGCTTCTCCATCAACCCTTCTTTTATATCTTTCTCATAATAATAATAATGGGATGCACAGTCTCACATCTGTATAGTTACAGAGGTAATTTGCACCCACTTAGAGCTCCATTTGAAGAAGCACAGAAGTAGCCTGGAAACAGGAATCTGGCCCATTCCTTCCAACCATTGTTAGCAATGTAACTGGAACAGCAACTGAAGCTTCCCTGGTAACATGAAAAACAGGCAGCAATGTGCCTTTGAACACTGTCTATTGCTAGCAGAGATAAGAATATGGTTGTTGCAAAAACTCTGTTTACCCTTTCATACTGCTGCTGTCCTCTTTAGCTGGCCCTTGCAAAGGGATGGGATGACTTTACAGGGAGGGTGGGGAGACACTGGAACAGGTTACCCAGGGAGGTTGTGGCTGCCTCCTCCCTGGAGGTGTTCAAGACCAGGTTGGATGAGGTCTTGAGCAACCTGGACTGGTGGGAGGTGTCCCTGCCCATGGCAAGGGGGGTGGAACTTCAAGGTTCCTTCCAATCCAAACCATTCTATGATTCCATGATTCTATGATTCTATGATTCTATGATTCTATGATTCTATGATGCTATGATTCTATGACTGGGAGAAAGTAAAAACTCCCAGGATTGTTCCAAAACACCTCCAGACTCCTGTTCCTTGAGCTGTCCATTTCAGTGATGCCTGGTGATACAACCTGCACCTCTGCTTCATTACTTCACAGGATGTCAGTGTACCTCCTGGATAGTCATGGTAGTTGGGTTGATGGTTGCATTTGAGGATCTTAAAGGTCTTTCCCAACCTTAATGATTCTAGAGTCCATCTTGCTGAAGCCAGGCCCCTAACCACAGGGTATGAGGGATGCAGGAACACAGCTTTCAAAAGCCAGGAGCTGAGCAGCAGCCTCCAGCACAAGTAGGTCACTTCTGTGTGTCAGCCCTAAGTGGGTTACTGGATCACTGAGATGGCACTGATGCCTTCCACTTCTGCACTGCTTCCAGAGAATGGCCTGGAATTTCTGGAATCATCCAGGGGAAAATGCACCTCAGGTATTCTGGCAGGTATTCTGGCAAGACTCTGCTAACCATGTTTTTTTTCTGATAGGCTGGTGGGATAACTGTGCACACAGGAAACCTGACGACAGAACTTTCCTTTAAAAGCAGAGCCACAGCCTGGGATCTCTGCTGTCTCCTGGAGGAAACAGTTATCATCAACTTGCAGCATTTCAGCTCTCTGTAAGCTTGCAGCTAAATTGACTTTTTTTTATATCAATTTCCATCTCCAGAGCAACATCTCAGCCCATTACATTTTAGAATCATAGGATCATTTAGGTTGGAAAAGCCCTTCATGATCACAGAGTCCATTAATCCTCCTCCACTAACCATGGCCCCAAGCACCACCTCTACACATTTTCCACACTTAACAGGAGGATTTCTTCCTTGTTTAATACTTTTGGTGAGAATATATTGGAAGGAATTTATTGATTTTTTTTTCTAGATAAGAAACATTTAATCACAGAATTAGAGAGAGCTGTAAATCTCTGTGGTGTCATACAGCAGCTTTGCAGTACTTGCATCTATTTACAGAAAGATTTTTCTGGGGAAAGCCAGAAAGAATCTGTATCATGTTAACACCCAAACCAAGCCTTCAGATTTCATTTTCCTCTTTTTCTCCAAGGTTCTGAAAAAAAAAAAAACAAACCAAAACCTTTGCAAAACTGAACCAACAACCTCTGCTTATGGCTACCAGCAAGAACATCAGGACATGGTGGGTGTCAGTGCTGGCTTTATTTAGCATGCAAATAAATCACCTTCATTAACACCTGGAAAATGAACAAGCTAAATGCCATGGGGACAAATAGATCTTTTCTCCAGGGATTCCTCCACACCCCTGGAATAACACTAGAACAGTGGGAATGGGAGTGTTGCTCCCTCTGTAAAATTCACTCTGTGACAGCTAACTGTGGAAGGCAAGCAAAGGAGATGTCCTGAGGTTGTCTGAAAGGATTCAAGGGAGCAGGGAAAATGCAGAGGTTTGAAGGCAAACCACATGGATCAGCCCTCTCTACAGTTACAGCTGTCCCAGCCCACAAGGCAGCTACAGCTTAAATTCATTCAGCTTGATTTCATCCTTGTGTGACAATCTATCAAATCCAACAGTCAGCACCACGATTGTACCAGACCTTCCCCTAACACTGTCTCAAATGCTTTTAAAAGAAAAGGCATGGAAGGAACACTTTCCACAATTTTTGATCAGTATTTTCAGTCAGAGGGCAACAGCTCACAAAGCAAATTATAGAATCCTAGAATGGCTCAGGTTGGAGGGGACCTCAGAGCTCATCTACTCCAACCCCCTGCCATGGGCAGAGACCCCTCTCAACTAGACTCAGCTGCTCAGGGCTTCATCCAGCCTGGCCTTGCACACCCCCAGGGAGGAGGCAGCCACAACCTCCCTGGGCAACCTCTTCCAGAGTCTCACCATCCTCATATTGCAGAACTTCTTCCTAAGCTCCAGTCTCACCCTGCTCTGCCTCAGCTTCAAACCATTCCCCATTGGCCTGTCTCAGACACCCTCAGCAATAGTCTCTCTGCAGCCTTCCTGCAGGATCCCTTCAGGTCCTGGCAGACAGCTCTAAGGTCCCTCTGGAGCCTTCTCTTCTCTAGGCTGCACACCCCCAGCTCCCTCAGCCTGGCCTCACAGCAGAGTTGCTGCAGCCCTTGGATCATCTTTGTGGCCCTCCTCTGGACTCACTCCAGCAGCTCTGTGTCCTTCCTATGGTGAGGACACCAGAACTGGACGTGGCATGGGTGAGTACTGGGGAAATCACATTGACAGGAGCTGAATTACAGCACTTTAATTTTACTCCCATCTTTCCCTATGCCCTGAAATGTCATTTTTTGCTCTCCTTAGCACCTCCTTTCAGACATGCCTGTGTTTTTTGATGTTCTGCTGAGAGAAGCCCTCTCTTCAGGGCATGCCTGTAAAGCACTGAGCAAGTAACTGTGAAGATAGTCAGAGTGCTTACTGTGCTCCAGTGAAAGATAATTTGCTGCTCTCTGCCAAACTATCAGTGCTTCAAGAGTGCCATCAACACATCCTACATGAACAGGAAGGCAGCAAAGAAAGGAATGTCAGAGCTAAGTGTTTGCATGTAGGCTGCTGTTTGTCTAGAAAGCAGAAGTGCAGCCCTGTCCTCACCCCAAAGCAGTGCTTAAGAGCATGATAAAGCAAGAGCAAGGCCTCACAGGCATCCAACAGTAAATAAATTAAGACCTCAAATTAAACATTTAAGCAACATCTGTGCTGCAGGAGAATGCAGGTAGTGGTTAATCACAGTTCTGGGGTAACTGCTCTGGCAGTTGTGTCACTGCCAAGCCCCCTGAGCCCACTGGGCTGCTTGCTGAGCCTGCTGTGCCTGGCAGGACCAGCAGCACTGGGAGTGAGGAGCAGCCACCTGTGCCCTTTGACTGCTCATGGTGCAGCTTCATGGCTCTGTGAACACAGCTGTGATCATAAATGGTGTTGAACAGAGGCTTGTTGGTTCAGTGGTGCTGCCACAACCTCACTTCAGGAGGTATCTGTTCACAGAGAGGCCACACAACTTCCACACCAACCCTGCTGTTACCACTACCTAAAGTAGCTTGGTTAAAGTAGCTTGGTTCCATGAAGTCACAGCACAGGTACCCCTGGATCACATACAGACACCC
>VXBD01001787.1:796-29692 GCA_013399975.1 Indicator maculatus
AGAAAGCAGAGTTAGTTAAAGCAGAGAAGTTGTTAACTTAGCTGCCAAGGTCAGTGTGTTATCTTCAGCCAGAAGAGAAAAAGAAACAGCAGCCAGACAGCCCAGCAACTGCTCCGACTGCAGAATGCAGAGTGTGCAGAGTGCCCCACTTTGTTTTGAGTAATACTTTTTAAACATTTCTATCTATCCAATGGAAGTGTTTAGAACAATCATTATTTTGCTTTCTTACACCCAATAGTGACTTATTTACACTCGTTCGCTTTCTCTGTTTGAACTTTGTAAGGAAAAATTAAAAAGACAGTTTCAAACCATCACACCTAACAATTCCAGCAGTTGTCCTCCCATTGTGTTCTTCTGAGTGCTGAACAGACATTAGGGAGGCATCCTACCATGCTGTCACTGACAAGAAATAGAAGTAAAAAAATTTCTGGTATTAGAGATAAAAGGGGTGGGAACAGCAGGGATTTTCCCCTTGAGAGAAGGGTCTTAGCAAATGGTAATTTTCTTCTGATTGTAAAGACAGCAGGTCTAGTGCACTGAAGGTGGCATTGTCAATACAGGCCATAGGCATTGACTCCTCTGGAAGGAAGGGAGGAGGCAAGGCAAAATCAGGGAAGGATATTATGCTTGCCTGCTCCTCTCTACTTTTCTCAATCCTAAATATTGCCCTGGTTTATGTCAGGATGAATTTTAAATTCTTGCTTTTAGTATCTAGTTTTCATATGCATGGTGTGATACAATGAAGTTTCCAATTAAAGAGTTGGCAATTCTAGGTTACAGTGTCAGTTAAAGCAAAATCAGTGCTCTTTAAAATCCTTATTATTTCTGAAATTTGTGTCTGTCATTTCTGAAATTATTTATTCCTCCCTTCTGTAACCCAAATCACAAATAACTTTGGATCAAAAGTAACATAGTGCTGTCTTTCAATCAAAATATTTTGTTAAACTACAAGTGGTTCACTACTGCAAAAGAAAATTCAAGGAGAACTGTAAAAAGTGAATGATTTATTCTGAAATGTTCTTCTGTAACCTGTTTAAAGCAATTATGGTTTTGCTATGGTATATCTCTTAAAAGAAAAGGGGGGAAATGAGTAAGTAGAATATTTTACTTCTTTTGAAATCAATCCAAATACATTTTCCCATTAAGCCAGTATGCACCACAAATTCTGAGGCAGATGAAGATATCAGGGAAGCTTTTCAATGGGTAAGTTTCTAAGGCTGTTGAAAACCCACTTTCTGCCCGGATGCAGAATCATATAACCATGATTACTAGATACTTTCAAATAACAAAATCACACTTCATAAACAAGATAAAATAACACATGGTCAATATCTCTAAATGATCACAAGCTTGAGATAACTCACCTCTGGATAACTCAATGCTGATTGCTAACATTTAAGGTGAAAGAAAATAAACTGTTACTCTATCAGTGAAGATGAATCTGAAATACAGCACTTCAGATGTTGTACAAATACTGTGTTGCAGCAACACAATTGACAAAACCAATTGCTATATTTACCATTTTCCACAGGAAATTTGTGAGCACTAGACTTAACTACTGAGGCTTTTAAAAGCTCATTTAGAAAATGGCTCAGCTGCTGTGATTTCGGAGATATATCTCCCTCTGAAGAAAAGAATCTCTGTTCTTTTACCATAAGGTGTCTTCATGGAATTTCAAGGCTGTATAGAACTACAGTAAGCCAACTGTAGCCCACAGCAGTTTAAATTAAAATTTACAGGGAAATTGCACACAGGAGCCAATGGTATATGCATTCTATTCTAATTTCTGATTTATGCATAACGTTTTGTTAAAGTGGGATTTGCAAATGTTTTGCTATGAGATTGCAGATTGCATTACTGCATGTAAATCACTGTGTGACTTGGTTGTGGTATCAAACCACACACAAGCACTCAATGTTGTATAAAACTTTGAGTCCTAAAGTCACATGTTATCTAAAACAAGTAGTAGGATACTACTCTGTAAAAGGATTGATCAACAGGCTTACTTATGTACTTAATGTTAACCAAGTTCCTCAGATTTTGCCTACAATCCTGTTATTTTTACTGTTTACTCTCTCGTGGTGGTTTCAGCCACACAAACCACCTGATGGGTAACAGAAACTTTTAATTATGAGTTGTAGTTTTGTATTTGGAGAAGGAGAAAAGCCATTATATCCCATGCAAAACTGTTCTCTATGTAAATATGTATTAGTAAGAAGTTTTTTTCAGATGTATATATGGAGAAAGTTCCATTTTGTATAGGTTGATAAATCACTATTTTCAGATTGTTTCTCATACCGTTTTATTGACTTAGCTAAAATTATCACATCAATCATTTTCAAAAAACATTTGAGCATATGTTAGTGTAAACTAAAACTTAAACTACAAAAAGCTCCCATCTGAAAAAATAAGTTTTTTTAAAAAATCTTTGTTACCACAGATTATTTCTGTCTGTCTTTCTGGGATGCATCTTATTTTCCCTGATGTTATCTAACAGAAGTGACTTTGTGAGTTACTAATTATATGAACTGTATTAGATTTGACTTTTTTAAAACCTGAGAGAAGACAATGTATTGTCTTAGTGGTTAAGTAATTAGCAGGGTATCTGAACAATTCAAAGACGGGAAAGTTTTCTCCTATAAAATACCAGAGATCATACAAAGAAGCACTGATTATTTAATTGGCACCATGAAAGAAAACACATCTATAAATGTGGTTTGCTGCAGCTTTATCAGGATATGACTAGTTTTTAAACTATAGAAATTTTGTAATTAATTAATGTTTAATTTATGGAATTTTGTTTTTGTTTATATTATACATAGACTCATACAAAAGGAAATTGACACTATACAAAGCTCTAGTGAAGTCTTGAAGAAAATGATTCATGGCTTGTGAGCCTTCCAACCCGAACAGAGTGGGAGAAGCAGCAGCAGATATTATTTGCAGAGGTATTGAAGCAGACTGGAAAAACTTTCAAGGTGCATTGTACTCTTACTGCCTAAAATGAAATAGCATATCTTAGCTGTTCCAAACAGGATAGTATGTATGTGGGGCAGGAATCTGTGGGACACCACCCTTCTCCTTGCATGCCTGCAGTGTTGATCTGTGGTGGTTACCACCTTTAAATATCCCTGATTACATCTCCTTGCAAGGACTTTGGCTGCATGGACTTAAGGCCAGCTCAGCAGCAGTGTAACTGAGGGAGGCCCCATCTTGGTGGGGCTGTGGGAAAAGGGTCCCTGAGAGAGTGGTCATGAGACTGACCTCTGCCTGTGAAAGCTGCTTTTGGATGAGGTCTTGGTTATTGCCTGGGCTACAGCTTGGCCATGACACAGCCCTGCCTTGCCTGGCAATAGAGCCTGCCAAGCTTGGGTCACCTGCAGACTGACACTCTGGCCCAGCCCACCACTGAAAGCCCAAGGTGGTGGCACAGGCCAAGCTTGGGAGCCCTTGCTACTACTGAACCACAGGGACATGCTGGCCCCATGGTGCCACAGTGACCTAAACCATGAGTTGGATATATATTATACCAAGGGCAGAGAAAGCCATACTTCACTGAGATCTGTCTGGGAAACCAGACATATTTCAAATCCAGGGGAAAGCAGAAGAAGTCTGCAGGCTGTGTGCAGGCTGGTAGGCCACGGACATGGTCTCATGGCATTATTCAGGCATTGAGGAGTGAGGGTTTCATTTCATGCTGGACAGGACAGTATTTTTAAGGATCTTTTGAATTGATCAGTTGAGTGAGTAAGGACAATTGTCACAAATTGTAGTTGTGGGCTCTCTTGCAGATGAGACACTACTGCTTGAGACCATTATGGCCATTAAGTTCTTTGCCAGCATGGGAGGTGTACAATATATAGACACAAAATCCAGAGAATGTCAATATGGTGGTCATCAACATTGTTGCTTTGAAAAAAAGGAGTCTTTTTGCTGCTCTGTGAGAGCATGTCACGGTGAAAGAAAGAAGCTGATTCTAGTTTTCAGTTATTTCAGTTTTTAACATCTGAATCAGCTCTTATCAGGTTAGTTAAAAAATAAAGAGGAAACTAAGGAGCAACTTTCAGGTATGTCTGACGTTGTTGGTCTGGGGGAAGATATTTCTCATGAAAATAGGACTTGTATAGCCTGATGAGAACTCATCAATCTAAATTGAGAAGTTTCAGCTGTCCTTTTATAAACTGTACTGGTGAATCAATACTGTTAATTTTTTTTTCAGAGAAAGTTGCTATATCGCAACTTAATGCAACTTATTCTGTGTGCATTTAGCTGAGATACACCTTCCTAAAGGGGGACTCACAGAGGCCTGTACAGTTTCATTCTGTTAGGTCCTTTTACGTATGCTTCTATAAGATCCAACAGTGAAAAACAAACTCAGGGTAAAATCAAAACAAAAGCAGCTTTCTTTTCTGGAAGGAATTAGTGATTTTTCTCTGACTAGTGAAAATGTGTCAGTGATTTGAGACAAACATATTTGTTTCTGGAATCTCAGTCAATAAAAAGCTGCCTAGGTAAAAAACAGAAGCTATTTTCCTGGGAAGACTCCAATTTTTAACTGCACAGACCTAATGCAGCACTGCATTAGGGGAATTATCACAAGGAACCAACATTAATAACCCACACATGACTCTTTCAAACTTTATCTCAATTTTTTTAAGCAGGTCTACCAGAGCAGGTTGACTATTCCTAGTGGCGATTATGTCAATGATATCTTTTTCCTTCACGTAACGAAAAATTATATGCCTAAATGTACTGTAAACGTGCTTGGCCATAAAGATGTCTTGTTAATTGTTAAAAGTGGTAAAGGCAGAACCTAGCTCCTAGTTTCCATAACTGTTGACGATCTCTGTCAGCAATTTCTGACAGGGACAATGATGCTTGAAGGTCAACGCCTTGAAGTTCAGCATCTTGAAGTTGTTTCAATGATGTGCAAAGCACCAATAAAATACAAAGGCTGTTATTAGTCTTGGAATAAAAAAACAACACTACAGTTACATTTATGGAGTTAAGAAGAGCAAAAAGTCAGGATGATTAGGGTACTTTATTAGTGATGGAAGAAGAGAGACAAACCAACAGGATGCTCAAGAACAACCAAAAAATATCTGGAACAGCCTTGTGCCAGTGGCAGACCGGGAGATTGGAAGTTTTTTCAGTGTGCAGGTAAAGCTTTTCATAGCTGAGAAGCTCAGGGAAGCATGCCCCACAGCTGGTTCTTGTTTCTTTCGTGAGGGAGGTAGGGAGAGGCATTGGTGGACCTGCAGTCACTGCAGGCTATTTGAACACTCCAGGACTGAACAATGTAAATTAACAACCAAGGTAAGTCATATGGGTGTGTCCTGGCAGCCTGTGATGTCAGTCAGTTGTACAGAGCCAGCCATGGTTATGACCAGGCTGAAGGCTGTTGTCAGTAGAACTGTGTGTATCCAGACAGAGGTTCTGTGCAAACATGTAAGTGTCCAGAACCCTGGCTGTAGTGAATGTTGGAGCCTAGCACATGCAGTGGAGAGTGGTGGAGACAACACCTGTAGTAGATGAAACAGGTGAATAATCTGCTCAACCTTGTGGCTGAGCTGAAGGAAGAAGTTGCAAGGCTAAGGGAATATGAATAGGAGGTAGACTTGTGGAGCTGGGCTCTGCCATCCCCGAGGGAAGGGCAGCAGGTGTGCGTGGCACAAGAAGCAGGGGATCCCATGTCCTCCTGTCACCCAGAAAAAGAGACCTAAGAGATGGGGGCCAATGGAGACAGGTCTCTCTCCAGAAAGGCAGGAGAGGCAGGTGAGCAAGCTCCCAATCCCCCCTGTCTTCCCAGTTGCCCACAGACAACAGGTATAGGACTCTTGAAACAGAGAACTGGACAAACGAGGATGGAGTTGAATGTCCCTGAACGCAGCTACCCAGGACTTGTCAGCCAGTCCCATGACTTAGGACTAGTGCAAACAAGAAAAAAAGAAAGGTAGTAGTAGTAGAGGATTCCATTCTCAGGGGAACTGAAGGCCTCATTTGCAGGCCTGATCCATCCCACAGGAGGATGGGAGGTCTGCTGCCTGCCTGGGGGATGAGTTAGGAAAATTTTTAAGAGACTCCCCAATGTAGTGTGTCCATTGGACAATTACCTGCTGCTGATTATGCGGATTGGGAGTGATGAGGCAATGGATAGAACTGGAAAAGCAATTAAGAAAGACTTCAGGGCTTTGAGGGAGATTACCTGAGGGCTTGGGAGCACAAGTAGTGTTCTCCTCAATCCCTTTTGTGACAGGAAGAGATATTGAAGGAAAGAAAAAAATCCCTGTGATTAACATATGGCTTAGAGGTTGGTGCCACCCACAGAACTTGTTTCTTTTTGACCATGGGTAAGTTTTCTTGGTATCACATTTATTGGCAACAGAAGGAGTTCATCTGTCCCATAAGGGGAAAAGAATCTTTGCACATGAGTTGGCTGGATTCATTGACAAGGCTTTAAACTAGCTTTAAAGGGGGACAGGGATGTAAATGGCCTTGCCACCAAGAACCTTGGGTGTAGCACCCCTAACGCTTGTGGAGCAGTGTGTTGGCATCTTAGACAAGTAGAAGATCTACCCCCCAACAAGGTTGAAAATTATGTACTTCACACCCTTCCTGAAATGTTTATACAGCAATGCATGCAGCATGGGCAGTAAACAGAAGGAGCTGGAGGCCATTGTGCTACAGGGAAACTAGTAGCCAACACAGAAAATTATGTACTCAACACCCTCCCTGAAATGTTTATACAGCAATGCATGCAGCATGGGCAGTAAACAGAAGGAGCTGGAGGCCATTGTGCTACAGGGAAACTAGTAGCCATCATAGAACCCGTTGGGATGACTCCCACAACTGGAGTGCTGCAATTGATGGTAGCAATGTTTCAGAAGGGATAGGCAAGGAAGAAGAGGTGGTAGAGTGGCCCTCTATGTTGGAGACATATGAAACCATGCAAATTAATGAAGGTTATGATAGGGTTGAGTCCTTATGGGTAAGACTCAGGAGTAAGGCCAACAAGAGTGATATCATGGTGGGAATCTGTTATAGACCACCCAACCAGGAAGAAGAGGTAGATGGATGTTTTTTATAAGCAGTTGAGAGAGGTTTCACATTCCTTACCTCTTGTCTTATGGGAGACTTCACCTTCCAGGATGTCTGCTGAAAATACAATACAGCAGGGAGAGAACAGTCTTGGAGGTTCCTGGAGTGTGTGGAAGATAACTTCCTGACACACCTGGTGAGGGAGCCAACCAGGGAAGGTGCCCTCCTGGACCTGCTTCTTGTGAACAGGGAGGAACTGGTGGGGGAAGTAAAGGCTGGAGACTGTCTAGGGCTCAGTGATCATGAGATGATTGAGTTTTCAATCCTTGGGAAAACAAGGAGAAGGGCTAGTAAAACTGCCACCTTGACTACTAGAGAGCAAACTTTGGCCTGTTCGGAAGACCGATTGACAAAGACCCTTGGGAGGTCACCCTGAGGGATATAGGAGTCCAGAAAGGCTGAACGTACTTCATGAGGTCTTAAAGGCACAGGAGCAGGCTGTCCTTGCGTGCTGAAAAATGAGTCGGCAGAGAAGGCGTCCAGCCTGGCTGAATAGGGACCTTTGGCTGGACCTCAAGAACAACAGGAGAGTCTGTGGCCTTTGGAAGAGGGGACAAGTCTGTCATGAGGACTACAGAGATGTAGTGAAGCTATGCAGGAAGAAAATTAGGAGAGCCAAAGCACAGATAGAGCTCAACCTAGCTATAGCAGTCAGGGATAATAAAAATGTTTTTATAAATTCATTAACGACAAAAAGAGGATTAGGGAAAATCTCCATCCTTTGTTGGATGCAGAGGGAAGCGTAGTGACTAAGGATGAGGAGAAGGCTGAGGTGCTCAATGCCTACTTTGCTTCAGTCTTTAGCACTGGAACCAGCAGCTCCCTGGACACCCAGCCTCATGAAATAGGGGTCAGAGAGGGGAATCAGAATGAGGTCATAACAATAAATGAGGAAGTTGTCAGTGATCTTCTACACCACTTAGATGCACACAAGTCTAAGGGGCTGGATGGGCCACACCCCAGGATGATGAAGGAGTTGTCAGATGTGCTCACCAGGCCACTTTCCATTATTTACCTAATGTCCTGGCTAACTGGGGAGGTCCCAATGGATTGGAGAGTAGGAAATGTAGTACCCATCTACAAGAAAGGAAGATAGGAGGATCCAGAAAACTATAGACCCGGCAGTCTGACCTTGGTACCAGGGAAAGGTTTGGAGCAGGGCGTCTCAAGCACCATTACATGCCATATAGAGGACAACCAGGGGATCAAGCCCAGACAGCATGGGTTTATGAAGGGCAGGTCCTGCCTGATGAACCTGATCTCCTTCTGTGACAAGATGACCCAACTACTGGATAAGGGAAAGGCTGTGGATATTGCCTACCTAGACTTTTGAAAAACCTTTGACACTGTTTCTCACAGAATTCTCATGGACAAACTGGCTGCTCATGGCTTGGATGAGCACACACACTGCTGCATAAAGCACGGGGTAGACAGAGAAGCCCAAAGAATGGTGTTAAAGGGACTTAAATCCAGCTGGTGGCCTGTCACAAGCAGTACTCCTCCGGGCTCAGTGTTGGGGCCACTTCTGTTTAACATGTTTACTGATGATCTTGATGAAGACATGGAGTGTGTCATCAGGTAAGTTCGCAGATTACACCAAGTTAGATGGAAGTGTTGAACTGCACAAGGGTAGTGAGGCTCTACAGAGGGATTTGAATATATTGGATTGATGGGCCAATGTTAATGGGATGAGCTTCAACAAGGCCAAATGCCAGGTCCTGCACTTGGGTCACAACAACCCCAAGCAACACTACAGGCTTGGGGAAGTGTGACTGGAAAGCTGTCTGGCAGAAAAGGACCTGGGGGTTCTAACTGACAAGCAGCTGAACATGAGCAAGCAGTGTGCCCAGGTGGCCAAGAAAGCAAATGGCATCCTGACTTGTATTAGATATGTTGTGTTCAGCAGGAGTAGGGAGGTGATTGTCACCTTGAGTACTGTGTTCAGTTTGGAGCACCTCAATACAAGAAAGATGTCAAGGTGCTGGAGTGTAGAAGAGGGTAACAAAGCTGGTGAAGGGCCTGGAGAATAAATTTTATGAAGAGGAGGCTGAGGGGAGACCTCATTGCTGTCTACAACTACCTGAAATGACATTGTGGAGGGGCTGGTTCTGGTCTCTTCTCACAGGTAGTTAGTGACAGAACAAGAGGGAATGGCCTCAAGATGCAGCTGGATAGGTTTAGACTGGACATTAGAAAAACTTTTTTCATGGAAAGAGTGGTCAGGCATTAGAATGGGCTGCCCAGGGAGGTGGTTGAGTCACCAACCCTGGTTGTATTTAAAGGTCATTTGGATGTGGTGCTTGGGGATACGGTTTATGGGTGAACCTTATAGAGTATGGTTATTGGTTAGACTTGGTGACCCTGAGGGTCTTTTGCAGCCTGTTTCTGTGATTCTGTGACTGTCACCTCCCTGTAGAGGCTAGCAACTATTTATGCAGCGAGGATCCCTGAAGCCTAATAAATTGTTTGACGTGGGAACCATGCATATGCAAACGCACTGCTCCATATCTAAATAAGTCTTCATTTCTGTTGATATTTTATGGATAGACTCCACAGAAAATCTGCAATCAGACAGACTTCATAAATCTTTGAAGAAAGTGGTATATACTGTTTTCTACATCGCATATTTTTCAACTGTGTTTCAAGAAGATAGTGAAAAAAAAGAAATCAGCCAAGCTAATTAAGGTACACAGTACAATAGAAATGATAATCAAGGAACACAACAGCAGTGAAAAGAAGGGAAGTAGTTTCCTGCAATATACTAGTGCATACTCTAGGGATCAGGAAAGTCTGCAGGAAAAGAATGGAAAGAAAAGATCATTGTATCTTCAAGTAGTCACCTCCAGCATCTCCAGTAACCACCTTTAACTAGCAAGAGAAATGTAACCTTGAGAATATTTCAGGACAATGCAGTGCTGGAGTAAATGGCAGAAGTTACTGAGTCACAAAATCTGTTCACAGCGTCTGTAAAAACTCTTGAATTTTTAAGTATAATCTTAATAATGCATTTCATTACTTTTTCATTATTGGTCCATTATTTTAAAGCTTTATTTTTAAAGAAAATGTTTCCTTCATTCCTGCAGTTCTGTCCAGCAAAAAGCTGGTGTATGAGTGATGTGGAGCAACAGAAGTGCCAAGAAGTATTTTACACTGAGACACTAGATAGTAGTTGTAACAGCAACATCCCAGCATCCAGAAGAATCATTCTACTCAGCTGCCCTGACTTATTTTGCAATTCATAACACAAAGGACCAAAAAGGAGGTACATACTTCAGTATCTAGCACTAGTCAGGAGAGCTCAATGGCACATGTCAGAATAGTGGCAAGAAAGCTTGAATCTCCAGGTAAACTTCAATAACTTCAATAATCTATTTGACGTGTTTAGTTCGCTTAAATGGCACAAGTCAAGGCTTAATAGAAGAATTTGTGGACTTGTAAAGAGAGTGAAACATGTCTACTCTTACAAGATGCATGTTGCAGTGGCATGTCCTTCCTTGAATTTTTGAAGAGGATAGATTCTGTTTCTTTACCACTTCCTAAAATTAAAACAAACAAACAAACCTGACAAAAATCAAACAAACAACAAACCAAACAAAAAGCCCCCACCAAAATAACCCCAAACAAAACCAGACAATCAAAACAAACAAAATAAAAAAACCAACAAACAAAAAGCCCCCCACAAACTGTTGCTGCTGTAATCCTGAAACTAAAGACATATGGAAAGAAAGAAAATCTGTTAGAACAAGGACACAATATCATAATGCAACATTTTGTTTAACATTGCTGGGAATTGTTCAGCATATCAAATTGCTTTTCATAAATGAAAGTTGAAATAGTGGTTAGGCTACAGTTGTAGCTGAAAGGGCTTTTAGGGGACCGGGATAAGGTGGGAGTGTGGTAAATTTCTGAACACTGCAGTGAGCGCTACAAAAGGGAAGTCTGAAAAAACATTGTAACTGTGTAAGCAACCTGTGTTTGCTGGAATGTGTCTGTGTCATTTCAAGATGGGTTAGCCTCTAACTTGGAAGGCAATGGAGGCTTCTCTTTTCACAGAATTGTTTATACTCTTATGTAGAGTTTAAGACTCCTACCTCATCAGAAGACACTGTGATCAGGCATTAGACTGTATCAAATGCTAGTGTAGGGCCTGAATAAATGGTCAAGCTCATTTAAGCTATGACCTCCTCTTTCACCTGCCTTTTGCCTTCTTTTTAGAACAATGCTTGGAAAAAAAAAAGAAAAGAAAGAGATACATCTTCCAATTAAGCTGCTTTGTTGCCTAGTTCAAGTAAGTATCTGCAATATTTTTTATAAGAATTGCCCCAGTATCAAAAATGCATTCAGACAGTGGCAAATGTGGTCTTGATTTCAAAACAGATTTTCCTCTGTTGGAATGTTAAAAAAGAGCAGTCTGATAGTGGTGATAACAGTTCTAAAATCATCATCTCTTGATCTAAGCATAATAACTAAATGCTAGAAAAAATGTCTCCTACTATTAGAAACATTCAAAGTACTTCCTACCAGATGTATGTACAAAATTTGAAGTGCCTTCCTAGTAGATATATAGAATCATAGAATCATAGAATCATAGAATCAAGAAGGTTGGAAGAGACCTCAAAGATCATCGAGTCCAACCTGTCACCCTAAACCTCTTGACTATCTAAACCATGGCACCAAGCGCCACGTCCAATCCCCTCTTGAACACCTCCAGGGATGGCGACTCCACCACCTCCCTGGGCAGCCCATTCCAATGGCCAACCACTCTCTCTGTGAAGAACTTTCTCCTCACCTCCAGCCTAAACCTCCCCTGGCTCAGCTTGAGACCGTGTCATCTTGTTCTGGTGCTGGTTGCCTGGGAGAAGAGACCAAACCCCTCCTGGCTACAACCTCCCTTCAGGTAGTTGTAGACAGCAATGAGGTCACCCCTGAGCCTCCTCTTCTCCAGGCTAAACAGTCCCAGCTCCCTCAGCCTCTCCTCATAGGGCTTGTGCTCAAGGCCTCTCACCAGCCTCGTTGCCCTTCTCTGGACATGCTCCAGCAATTCAACATCTTTCCTAAACTGAGGGGCCCAGAACTGGACACAGTACTCAAGGTGTGGCCTAACCAGTGCTGTGTACAGGGGTACAATGACCTCCCTGCTCCTGCTGGCCACACTATGCCTGATGCAGGCCAGGATGCCATTGGCTCTCTTGGCCACCTGGGCACACTGCTGGCTCATGTTCAGGCAGCTGTCAACCAGTACCCCCAGGTCCCTTTCCACCTGGCTGCTCTCCAGCCACTCTGACCCCAGCCTGTAGCTCTGCATGGGGTTGTTGTTGCCAAAGTGCAGCACCCGGCACTTGGATTTGTTGAATGCCATCATGTTGGACTCTGTCCATCTGTCCAGCCTGTCAAGGTCCCTCTGCAGAGCCCTTCTACCTTCTAACAGACCGACACCTGCTCCCAGCTTGGTGTCATCTGCAAATTTACTGATGATGGACTCAATCCTCTCATCCAGATCATCAATAAAGATACTGAACAGGATGGGGCCCAGCACTGATCCCTGGGGTATGTACAAGGATTGTTGATATCTGCAGAGTAGTTTGTCAATTTGATGATATCCTTTACCAAATGCTACCAAATACATGTGCCTCTTCTACTGATAGTATAACCTGATGCTTCTGTCTTATCCTTCTCTCCATTTTTTTCTTCTGTCTTCCTCCTATTAGTATAAGAAATCTTTCTGTTTCAACTCTGAATATATATGTTAGGTAGCTCATCATGGATTTCTCTATTCTGTGTGCAAGAACAGATAATTTGAATCTACATGCACTTTTCTATGCCCTTCACAAAGTAATATGTTAGCCTTGGTTAATGAATTCCTATGATAGTGATTATTTAATTCATTTTGTATGTTCTTTTTTTGGAATTAGATTTTCTGAAGCTGTAAGGTCTCAACTTTTGACAAATACCAAAACTTCAAAACTGCTAATTGTTGCAATGACATCTGTTGCCTGCCATTATGTCAAAGTGATTTTCTGTGTAAGAATAAAAAGGTACCAGTACACTTCTTAAATAACTAATGGTGCTTGTCTTTGTGCCTCTGAACACACTCAAGATGTACACTGAAAACCTACTAAAGCTCTCCCCGACATGACTTATGTCTCTACTACACGATTGTAGGACAGCTTTCTATATAAAGTATACCTTGAAGGAATTTAATATTCTGACAGGCAATTATTACCAATAAAGATCTGAATAGTAGTTCAGTCACTATTTACGAGGATACCATTTTTTGTAACTATCTTATTATAAGGTTATAGCTTTTACTGATTTATTATCTCAATGCTCATTCTTTGGGTTCACAACTATGACAGGACCAATTGCTTTTATAATAGATCAGCTAAAGCTATGCAATTCTCTTTTTATCTTCTCTGTGTAAATATCGCTTTTGTACTGTTGTAATTAGCAACAAATCATAGCAACGAAACTACACTTTAAGAAACACTTTATACCATAAATTTTTTTAAAGGAGAGGCTTGAAAATGTATTTATGTTCTTAATTAGGGTTACTAAAACTGCACATTCAAATATAGATTTTTATGTGCAATTTATTTAAGCCTCTGCTTTATTTGCATGTACAAGTCAGGACTTTGTGCACACAAACAATATTGGTGTAATCACTGGTAATATACAAATACCCACAAAAAGATAGGTAATCATACAGGTGTGCAGTTTCTGATGAAAAAAAAAGCTTAAATGTTTGTATAAAATTGGGCATTTAGTCTTTCAAACAGAATCCATTTTGGTGTGTTTGTGGAAAATTCATAAGCTTGATTTTCAAGTACACCAAACATAATTAGTGTCTCCTTTAGTCCTTCGGCTCTGATCTACCATATTCAATAACACAGTAAATTAACCTCTCATGCTTCCATGGGAACCAAATAGTATTTTTGTATTTTCTCTGTGTGCCTTCAACCTCACTTATTTCAAACACATCCATGTATCTTCAACATTATTGTTCTAAATACTGTGTAATTGTTATGGTAGGACCAGTACAAACCCAGACAGGCCTTAAGATGTCTAGACAGGGTCCCTTTCTCTCCCCTCCTTCCTGCAGGAAAACAGGGAAAAAGAACAAAGGGGACAGGACTCCTGCCTGTCTGATAAACAAGATGTTTATCTGGGGAGAGAGCACATAAGCTGACCACTGCTTCCCCAGATACAAGGTCCTTGCTTCTGCCTTTTATGGGTATAGCCTGGCAGAACGTCTTTCCATTGGGCAGCTACACGTTAGCTTCAGTGCCCCATTGGACCAATTGTCCTCTGGCATTTTGTATATATACAAGTGACTTGGTAGTCACCCTTGCCTTGCCTTGCTCAAGCCTGCTGAAGCCTTGCTTCAAGCCTTACCGCCTTGAGTTGCCCTGCCCTGCCTCGAGTGCCTGGTCCAGAGCCTGGGATAAAGCCATCAGCCATACATGTGCAAGCCAGAGAAGCCACGAGCCTAGAAGCCAGAGCCGCCTTAGCTTGCTTCCCCTTGCCACCAGAATCGTGGCATGACTCAGTTTATCCAGAAACCAAGCAAGCACCTGTCTTGAAGAGCGTTGTTAACTGCCTGCCGTCCGCTGATGCCAGATCAGCCTGGGACCATGTGGTAAACTTTTCCTGCCAGCAATCCACTGTGCTGCACCTTACGAGAGCACCCCAAATCTAATGCAGCAGCAGCATCATCCCTCATGTGGGTGAAACTAACTAATTCACTGNATGTGGGTGAAACTAGCTGTGAGTAACTAATTCACTGCCCTTTGGGTTTAACGGTTCTTATCGAGCCTCCTCCCCGCTGTAACTGAGCGCTACCTGCTCTTGGGGACCTTCTCTATCCAAGTTGTTGCCCCTTAATTTGCACAGAATAGTTTATATTTGCCCTAAGACTGCATAATTCCATTGTAAATATATCTTCCAACTGTACAACAGTCCTTTTAACAAGTTTTGGCATATTTCATTAATAAAGGGTTACTATTTTTATTAATACCCATTTGCCACACCATTTATTAATTATTGTTGTGAGGGTAATTAATAAATATTCCTCCCCTCGACCACAACAGTAATTTCATTGTATTCTATCAATACTGTAAGACCTGGAGTAACATGATGTGGTACTTCAGGATAAAGGCACATTTCATGTCAGCAACATTCACAATATTAAATAACAACCACAGGGGTGATCAGTAAGTATCACAGAAAATTGTTAATAAACCTCATCAACTTGTAGTCCATATATAATATGATGGAATGTATCCATTCATTTGAACGTCCAGTTATGTCAGTAACTATCACACGCAGATCATAAAAGAACTGCACATTCTGTTTTATTTCTGACTTGGTTGTAGGTTTTGATTTTCTGTGGTTTTTATTTGTTTGTTTTGGGTTTTGGTTGGTTGGTTTTGGATTTTTCTTTTGTTTGTTTGTAGGTTTTTTTGCTACAAAAGTGATGGCTGCCTGTAAAATCGAAGCAGATTTAATGAAAGACTGCTCTCAGAAACTTCAGTGGCCTTATTGTCATTGATTTTAATACAAAATTATTTTTGTGTTGTCAAATATTAATGTCACTCTTTCAGAAAACTGTTCATTAATTGCAGCTAATAATCAAGGTAAGAGCAATTATATTCATCTGTTCTCACAGCAATAGCAATTTGTTTTCTTGTGCCTTTGTTCCAGACAGTTTTACCATGGAAGCAACACAGAAAATTCTGTAATTAATTCATTCAAGTTTTCCTTCTCTTTTCTCTTTTCCGCCTTTCCCCAGCATACATGTAGAACTGCTTGCAGAACTTAGTTCCAAATTTTATTAATTACTGAATTGTATTTACATACATACATTTATGACTATCTGATCTGATATATACCACACATTGCTTTCTCTACAGTAGGAATACTGACTATAGAATAGTGAAGAGCAATGCTTAAGTGCAGCCTTGGATTTACGCAAGAACCACAAACTGATCATAGCAATGAATGACCATTAAGCAAACACTACTCAACTGTTTTGTTAGAAACAATTAAAAAAACCCCAACACCCTCCAGCCCCAAACCCCCAAAGCTTTAAAGTTTTATATTTGCATAAAACATAGACCAAAACTTAAAATGGTTGAATTTCATAACCAGACATTTCCAACTTCTCCAAATTCATCATCATTGCTATATTTGGATTTGTATGAATTTCAATATATAGTCAATGCCTTGGTAACCCAAGTTAGCTCTGAACATTGTCTCAAATATTCCTCTATTTGCCTTATATGACAGGAATAACCGAGTCCTTTGGTGATGCAAATCCAACCCCATTTTAATAAATCAGAAATCATGAAGGTGCCCTTTAGCAGAAGAGGGTTTCTACCGTGTGTTTCACCAAAACAAGTTATGTGGCATTTACCTTCAATCACTGTGTCTGGAATATTTCACATGATTAATGACCAGCATTAGAATTAAGTATTGCTACTGAACATACTAAGTAATTTCACAGGAATCTCACTGTGATGAACCATGGATTTAATATAAATTCTCAAATACCCAGGTTGATGTGAGAAAAGCTCCCTCCAGTAAGACTTATGATATGGACAGAGAAATCTGAACATAAGAACAAAGGTAAGTGTTACTACAAAAGCACATTAATTCTGCGTAACATCTGAATGTTTCCTAGGTTTGCTGAGGTACTTGAGCAGCTTATTTCTAGTTTTCAGCTATAATGGATGCACACTACACTGTTTAGTGCTTTCCAAATGAAGTATAAATCATTATTTACTTCCTCAAAAAATCCCAACCAGAATCTTAAGCTTAGAGAGGTCATAATGACTTAGAGCAGAGACAAGGACACCCAGCTAATTATCCTGACTACAGGTGCAACACCTTCCGAAGCCGTAGGCCAGGCAGGGGACTGTATATAGTTTAGCGAGGAGCCAGACAGCACAGAACTGTAACCAGCAACAACAGGTTAGCATACAATGGAATTTTTTTTTCCTATGCTTCTCCACAGCTGCAAACCGGACACACACTTGGCATAAAATTGAACTTCTAATTACAGATCATTTAGCTTAAAACCTCTTTTTATAGTTACTGGCATCATTTAAATATGATTGTGTAACTGTGCTATACTGCTATTTTTAAATATGTTAATTCATATGACAGATTTAATTCCGAAAAAACAAACAAGTACGTTTAAATTTTCTTATACGTATAGTAACTTTTCAAGCCAATCTCACACTTGAAAAATAGAAATACACAACAAAACTAGCGACAAATTTTACAAAGAGAATTTAAAAATTTTTAACAAATGATCAAATATCTCTGGAAGAAAAATAGTTCATTGACAACTACTGATGCTGCATCCCCATTTCTCATCAGATTATGACTTTAATTCTAGTGAAGTTTAACTCCATTTCAGCTTTTTAAGTACTCACTAAGAGTCATGCAAGATAGTTTTGGGGTTCACAAATACCTGCTACTGGAATTGGCTTACAGACATGAGACAGGAAGCAAGAGAGCTACCGCTCACTCACTGAACTGTGGACCTTAATTGTGTCTTAGCCTTATAGTGGCTAACATTACATTTATTTCACAATTGGTGATGGCAAATTGCTCATATAAGGTCAATTTTCATCCTTTTTTTTTTTTTTTAAATCTATATTCACATTTATCATACTGTGAACAAAATGACTGGGAGACAAATGTCAGGATCTACATCTATCTGCTCTGTGATAGCAAATGAGATACTACTGAAGGAATTGATTTAGGGACCAGAACTCCAGACACTGCCTTACTGATAGAAGGAGGTGCTTTAACCCTGATGGGTGGCAAACCCTGGGAACAGAGCACAGCTAGAAGGAAAACACAGACAGATTGGCTCCCTAGAAGACCACTGTGACCTGTGGGGTTACATGGTGACCTGATAACAAGAACAAAGCAAAGCTTGGGACAGAATTATGGAATCCCCTTATCTCTTGGTTGACGGTTGCTTAAGCCTTGGAAAAAATATATGCATTCGTGTGATACCTTCTCTTTGTAACCAGTCATGAATTTACAACTGTAGTATGGACATACCAATGACCAATTACAAGCTGCCTTCTGATGTTATATTAACCTGTATAAAGAAAAATCTTTTTACAATAAATCTACACTTGGCTTGCATCAGGCCTCATCCCGTCTCTCCATCACAGCATACTACTGCTGTCATTGTTCAGTATTTTGAGTCGTAAACCTCAGTGATCTGTATTTATCAATATCAACATACTCTACCATTTGGCGTATTTCTTTGATAGCATATTGGTCTTATTTAATAGATTAATTTTTTGATTGAAAACTGAGGAGGGACAAACAGCTGTCTCTATTAATCTCAGCCACAGTACTGTAATTTACACTTGCCACCTACATTTTCAATTAATATATAAAATCATAAATATGCACATCATATAATGCTTAGTTTTAAAAAAATTGAATTTGTTACAGCATTTTAGTTACAATTTAGTTATTTTAATTTCACAGTATGGTCATTGGTAGCTCTCAGTATGATCACCTATTTAGAATTCCTGCACAATAGATTTCCAGATCTATTTCAAATACCACATATTTTAGAGTAATACCATGGATCACTTGTTTTGTTCGTTTCATTACTGTTTTCATTTAAGAATCCGAAATTTTTCTTGTCTACTATGATGATCTTACTTGCCTCCTAAGCTGGTTTTGCCATCTTTTCCTTCTGCAATTATACCAGAATCTGTTTTCCTCCTCTACAGATTCTGGGTTTGAGTACTGGGGCATAATACTCAATATTTGTGTTTTTTTGTTTGGTTGGGGGTTTTTTGTTGTTGTTTTTTAAGGCATGATAAAGACATGTTCATTGTATGTGGGAATTAATAAAAACTATTTTCCTGTTGGCTTTTTCCCCAAAAAATATCTTGTGCCTTTTCTGCCTTTCTTCCAATTTCTTTTGTCTATGTTCTATGTTAGCACTATTAACAGCGCTGTTTAAGGCTACAACTCTATGTTCCCAGTTTGAAGAGACCCCATAAGACAACATGCATTTTCTGTATTTTCATTTTTAAAAAAGTTACACAATTCCTCAGTGAAAGCACGTGTACATCAGATGTTATAGAAGTTAAAAATGGTTAAGTGCTTTGTTCCCTGGGAAGTCTAAAATAAACTAGACTTTAATACCACCGTGTCAAAGGTGGAATCTACATCGTATATTATCTGGAGCTCTGGATGAGAGTAGAGTCTTCACTATGCACATACTACAGATACAGATGGATTGTTTATGCTCCTCAAAATTTGTGTAAGTTTTCTGAAATAAAGTTTATTTGAAAACTCAGAAAAACTGAAAACCAAAACATCTTTCCATTTGATAATACATAATGCCACTTACGTGATACAAGAACTTTTTTTGTTATGAAATGGAAACAGTGCGTAAAATGAGAAGACTCTCTTATATTACTTAAGGATAGTAAATAGCAATCCACCTCTTGATTTTGGATTTGTAATTCATAGAATGAGAAATGTTCTTAGGGCTAAAAGGAAGCATCACCTTAGGTTAAAACTGGAAATTAATATGAGGTTATGCTACCGATCTATGATTTATAATACTTATAATAAATAGGAATTAATTACAAGCTCTCTCTATTGTCCCCCCCCCAACTTCTTCCATCATATATTATAAATACTGCATGTACAGAATGGTTACAAATCAGTCTAACCAATCTCCTTCATATACCACAGATAAGCTTTCAAGGCATATAAACACCATACAAAGATGACTGTCAGTTAGATTCCCAGTCAGTTTTGATTTTTTGGAAGAAAATAATGAACTCAGATCCTCTTTGAATATTGATAGAAAAAGGACTTAACATAGCTATCAAGAAACATAAGAACAGAAAAAAGCCATCAGAAAGGGGATGCCTGTGAGTCACTGCATTTTAATATTGATGAAAAATAAATCTGGAAGCAGGCTCTTTTCAGTGGTACAGAAAGTGTTAAGGCCTCATAATGCTTCTAGTGTCTCCCTCATGATCTCAATTAAGTCTTTAAAACTTCATCCATAATATCACAGATGCTTCTTTATAGACTCCATTCTAATGCAACCTTAATGTTTGTGGATTAATGAGATTTGAATCAAGTATAAGACTCTTAATCTTAATTGGTACAAGGTGTGGGAAGATGAAAAATCTCCTTTCCCAATAATCTCATCAAACCCAGCAATATCAGCCTCCAGGAGGCAATGTTAGCCTTTCAACTGACAGGATGAGCATGAAGTTAGGAAAAAATAATTGTAAACATTAATGTAAATACCAAAAGTTCATACTGGTCACACTAGGTAAGCCATCTCAGCAACAATTGTGTTCATTTTTGTACTCTTTCACTTATGCTGCTGTCACGGCTTTCAGCATCCTGCCTGAAAGCAGAAGCTGTATTTTGAAGCATTTCCCAGTGGGTTGTTTGAAAACTCCAATTGCATGCTTTCATAACGTAGCTACAGGAACTCTGAAATCAGAACCACTTCCAAGTCATCTGTTCAAAGTCATAGTCAGGAGGAACTTTAAACTGCAGTTCTCCAATTCAGAAAGAAAATCTTGTTTTCTAAAAGACCATTTCTCCAAGAGCTTTTAGGAAATGAGTGCTTACCAGTTATCACTGTTACAGCAAGGGACAGAAAAGGACTTCTGTGGTATCTGTGAAAAACTGGAGCTTCGAGCTGTGCCAATACTACATTGTGGCTGCAGACACCTTCCTATCGTGGATGCTAATGTTCATCAGGTGCATTAACAGTTCAAGAACACTGGGGAAGACAGACGTATTGTCCCCGAGTTCTGGAAAGTAACTCTTGTAACTCACTCCCAGCAAATTGGAAGAGACCAGCAGACGCTTGCTTTGACACAGTATAGTTCTGTAGCCATGAAGATGAGAACACTGTTCAGATCAATGTGATTTAGCTAGCTAGTATGTCTGATGGAGGTGAAAGATGTAAACAGTGCCTTTCCCACCCTGTTCAATAACTGTCAAGGAGCCTGAGAATCAGGCTGAGAAGACATCGCACCACTGCTGAGGCAAGTGTAAGTAACTGTCACGATTCTTGGATTATTCATTCTCATAGCCAGTAGCAAATTGCTAGAATTCAAAAAGTAAGTTGACTTTTCAAAAACATCTAAAAAGGAGTAGCTCTCCTCACGATATAAACAACAACAATCCCTTTATGGCCCCCTGAATGTACATAAGGAAGTTTGCCCAGATTTCTCAAGCCGCCCCTAAACAGTAAAAAGATAAAGAGATACTTTTGTGTTAGCCTCTGCATAGATAAGAAGCTGAAGTCCTCAAGACCATATCCAAGACAAGGGTGTCTTTTTGTCTGCAAAAATATTTCAGTGACCACTGACAGTATCACCTCTCTCTCATCTTTTGTATAAAACATACAGAAGCAAAGGTCAGGTGTTTGATACACAGTGGAGTGAGAAAGAAACTGGAATGACTAATTTATGCATAGTCAGCCAGCCAATCTGTTGCAATGGGTGATTACATTTTTTATAACTTAGTGCTGATTTTGTTTTATGAAATATTACATTTTATGAAAGACATCCTTTATTACTTAATATCAATCAACTAGCTACTGAAGTCAGTGATTTTAGCTAAACTGTTGAACTGCCATTCTACTGGGCAGGCTTTTTATACACTAACCAGAAACATGGAATGAAACAGATATTGCTAGCAGATAATAACATCCTCCCAGTGGGAGGGCAAATCTGACAAGTGTACCATCAGGTTCAGTGTTAAGTAGTGTAATGGTGAGGCTTTACTATATCATAACAAATGAACATTATTTCAGATGCAGTGTGACATAGCTTCCACCTTCCACTTATCTCAGTCCACTAAAATAATTCAAGGGACATGGAATTACTCTTTTCTCTACTTCTTTGACACATTGAGTTCAAGCAAAGCACACAGAAATAGAACTGACCCAAACAAATGACTGTTTCTCTTCAGAGGCAAAAAAGTATTACAGGAAAAATGCATCCTTTTACTGACTGTAGATTTTACCCGGACAGAGCGGGTAGAGAATAGAGCGGACAGATGGTCTCTAAATTGAATTTGTTAGTACATGAAACTAGAGAAAAACATCTGGCAACTGCCAGCATTTCCTTTCTATTAGATAATTCATAGGAATACTATACAGACATTGTAGTGCCCAGCTGTTAAACTGCCAAGGAGGCCTGTTAAGGTGGTGATGCATTATACATCAAATAATAAATTACAATAAATACTTGTATGGGCTAGAAACTCTTTTCTCTAATCTCCCAAAGACTCTGATAGGGCATGAGGAAAATGAGGAGGTGACTGTTCGCAGCCAAGATCACTTCACCAAGGGCAAGTCCTGCCTGAGAAATTTAATGACTTCTTAAGATGCAGTCACAATATAGGGGGATATGAGAATAACAACTGATGTCATCTTCCTGGTCTTGTACAAAGCATTTGACATTGTCCTGCATGACATCCTGGTCTCTAAATTGGAAGGACATGGATATGATGGATAGACCACTCATTGGATACAGAATTGGATAGATGGCCACTCTCAATGAGTTGAGATCAATGGCAGCCTAGCAACAAGCAGAGTCCCTCAGGGACTGATACTGGGACTGGTGCTCTTTAAGATTTTGGCTGCCAACAGAGACAACAGGATGAAGTGTAATCTCAGCAAGTTTGCCAACACAAATCTGTGTGGTGTGGTCAACATGATGAAGGGAAGGGATGTCATCCAGAGAGCACATCTATGAGGCAAATTTCTGTAATGCATATACAAGCAGTACCAAGGCACACAAGTTCTTTTTATATCCCAAAATATGCTCTGCTCTGACATGGAAAGCACAGAAACCCTTATTCTATCAGTCAATGTCTTACAGCAACTAATTTTCCACCAGTGATCAGAACACTCTTTCATCAACCTCCAGTGTAATTACCTTCTGGTAATTCAGTTTGGTTTAGATTTTGTGACAAGCTTTGCATTTTGCCTAGGTTTAATGTGGCAATAGAGTTGCTAGGTGTTTCACTCTGTTACTGCCAGGTCCACGGATACCACAACCTGGAAAAGAAAAACAAATTCTTGCAACAACTGATTGTCAGGCATTAAACACCTGGGAGATGTCCACTGTGCAAAAATAATGGCTTAGAGAAAAAGAAATTAGGAGTGGATTTATATTCTGGGAGATTTATATTGCATGCCACTCTCCATCCCACTGAAATACTGTGATAGATTGGGGTCAGGAGAATTCCCAGGTGCTAGTAGTGACAATTTGAACAGCAAGGTGAAGGAAGCTCACCATTCTCTGCCCCTCACCAGAACACAGTTAGCTTAATGTGGAGGGAATTAAGGAAGGGAATATGACTCATTAGTCACTGAAGGCACCTCAAGATATGTTGTAGGTATGCACTTCATGCTGTGGGCATCATTAACCCTAAATTGTAGTGAATGTTAAGGTCTCTATTCTAAAATCAAACTACGAAGACCGAATTCATATTAAATTAAGCTCTACCTGCTTTCTATGGAGCTGTAACCCTGCCAGAATGAGATCTATCCAATTGTGTCTACAAAAGTCTTGGTGAAAGGTGTGAAAATGTGTTCTGAAAATGTTAATAGACTAAAACAGCAATCAAAAAGGAGCCCCAAACTCCTTCTTCTTCGCTACCATATGATTGGAAATATTTGGGGGAAATACTAGAACAGAGATGAAAAATTCTGATATCTCTTCCCTTTGAGAAGGTGAATAACAGAAGGACTGTTCTCTGAGTTCTTTCTTGAAGGGACCAAATGGCTAGCACTGACATAAATACTTCCTTCATAATCTTTTTGTGATTCTTTTTTTTTGTTGAAGAATTTTTGAAATATAAGAAATAAATTCTCAGAAGAATCAGAGGAGACTACTTGAGGGATGAGACCTTGGGAACTGTTATACAGATGGAGGATGACTTTATTCTCTGTCCTTGCATTTTTTTGATGATCTGAACTAGATAGCAAGGTATGTGTCTAGGCCATTCTGTGGCAGAAGCAATGCCTTTCCCATGCAGATTTCTATGATCTTAGATAGAGACTGAACCTGAGGGCATAGTAAAGGTAGGGATAAGAGATCAAAGGAAACACTGAATGAAAAAAGGACCCAAAAAGAAGAAAGGAAAACTTTTTTCCTGACAGGAATATCTCAAACAGGAAACAGGCAGAAATACTTTGAGTCTTATAAATACTCTGTACATATATATGACAAACTAAAAGAAAGGGTTTTTTTTTCTCTCAAATTTGGCTTTTCAGATCAAACAGATTTGGGTTTGGGAGAAATGAGGAGAGCCTGGAATGGAAACTGGCCACAGGTTTGCTGTGGAAGACATTGTGAAGAAAAACTCAATGTGAGTAGGTCAATCCAACCTAGTGTATCTAAAGAAAAAGAACTAGGAAACAAACATTCTGAAGATGATTGCTGTAAGTGGCAAAAACCAATGGTGCTGAATCAAGGTGTGAGAAATCACAGAAAAATAATCTTGAGTTTATAACTAAAGGTTTTGACAAGATCATTGGAAAACTGCACAATTGCAATCTTGAGAAATGAATTTTGATGGACATTTCTGATGATATTTTAGCTGCAATATTATTTGCATTTCTGGGAATGTCTTTTCCATAACAAGCTTCAGCAGCTGGAATTGTATAAAAGAAAAGCAATAACGGGAACATATTGTGCTACAGAAACTAACAAATATAAAAATGGCTAAATAATAGGAGCTTCACTAAGAAGCAGACTCCAGAAGAGGAAAACAGTGTAGAAATATGTAGAGCATGTAATCACATAGAAAAGATACTTAGTGAGGATAAGGTGGGTCATAGGTTAGTGAGAGTAACAGTACAAAGTTAAAAATAGACAAAGGAAAACAAAGCGAAAAGTGCAGTCCAGTGGCTAAGAAAAAATTTTTTAAGCAACAATATCATAGAATCACAGAATCAACTAGGTTGGAAGAGACCTCTAATATCGTCCAGTCCAACCCATCACCCAGCCCTATCCCATCAACTAGACCATGGCACTAAGTGCCTCATCCAGTCTTTTCTTGAACATCTCCAGGGACCTCAACTCCACCACCTCCCTGGGCAGCACATTCCAATGGCAAATCACTCTCTCTGTGAAGAACTTCCTCCTAATATCCAGCCTATACCTCCCTTGGCACAACTTGAGACTGTGTCCCCTCATTCTGTTGCTGGCTGCCTGGGAGAAGAGACCAACCCCTACCTGGCTACAACCTCCCTTCAGGTAGTTGTAGACAGCAATGAGGTCACCCCTGAGCCTCCTCTTCTCCAGGCTAAACAACTCCATTCCCTCAACCTCTCCTCAAAGGGCTTGTGTCCCAGGCCTCTCACCAGCTTCGTTACACTTCTCTGGACATGTTCCAGTACCTCAACATCTCTCTTGAACTGAGGGGCCCAGAACTGGACACAGTACTCAAGGTGTGGCCTGACCAATGCCTGAGTACAGGGGAAGAATAACGTCCCTTGTCCTGCTGGCCACACTGATACAGGCCAGGATGTCATTGGCTCTCCTGGGCACCTGGGCATATCTTTCCAGCTGTGAAATACTCTCCCAAAGGAAAAGTTTTATAACCTATGCCATTTAAAATTCACTGTAAACAATTTACTGATGTTATAAAAAAGAAAAAGTCGAAAACTTCTGGCTTTGGACAAAGCAACCTAGTTTTTTCCTCTACATAAATATTCCAAAATTAATGAACATTTATGTTATTCTTTTCTCCAAAGAGTAGGCTCATCAGACAGTAGAATTTCTAATGTTTCATGCTCACCTAAATCACAGTTCTGTATATGGTTCTTTATATGTTCACTATTCAGCATTAATAGCAGAATTTTCATTGTGTAATACTGATAAAGAGATTTAATTTATATACAAGAAAAAGAACTGAAAATGTATCATCCAAGTTGAAGGTGTGCTGTGAGGTGAGACAGCAATTATCTAGATCAGTATTATAGTACATTAGTGTCTAATGGTGTGTGACAAGGATTGTAGAATGCCTGCTATGTACTTAGCTATCTTTCACTTGGCATTCAGCAACAAAACAGAAAATTATCTGTATCACATGTAAACACTGAATGACTGAGAAAATAGAAAGCAGCATCACATGATTAGAGATGTAGAGAAGAAAACCAACAACATATTAGGAAAAAAAATTCAATACTTTCTCATTTTTATAATCACTACTGCCATTTTTTTAAAAAAAAAGATCTATAAGAAGGCGCTGAGATGGTGTCTTGAGTTAAGCAATTTCTGTTTTCAAATAAAAGATGTCAATGTATGTAAGTGTTAATGCAAACATAGGCACAAAGAACCACCAATTTTATATACAACTTTTAAACAAAATGCTTTTCTTTCACCACAATTGACTTTTTGAACAAAGATGTCTGGCTGAATGATGTGAAATGTAAATTCTCGCCGAAAATAAGTGGTGAAGATATTTATAGAGGTTTTATAAATATTTATTTGCACTATATTACAACATATTTACAATTTATATTTACAGGTTCTATTATTCAGTTGGAAAGAATAAATTCTGCAGCATGTATATATATATACGAGCGCTTTAAGCACTTTGAGGAAATCTAGAAGTTTAGAAAGTGAAACTAATTCGGAAGGAGGTAGAGGGGAGGGGGGAGTGCTTGTCGGGATCGGCAAGCCTACAAACAGGCAGTTTGCACAAACTACTACAGAAACTTTATGAAGAAACATTTAGCTTACTCACTAACTGAAGAACTTCACGAAGTCTTAATACTGTTTGCATTTCCGGAAATTGTAGCACGGATGTACCGTAATAAAGCAATTGAAATGGCGCCAACCGCGTGGTGCTGTGCCGCGTGGTTGCAGCTCCTCTTGGAATAAAAGGCTCCTAGGAGTTTGCCGGTGAGCCTTGGAGGCTTTTGCAAGTCAGTTCACAGGGTGCGCTGTGTAAAACAAGCTTGCTGCTCCAGTGGAAAAAGCCTTGTCGCTGCGGTCGCAGGGCATGGCAAAAGTGGCTTCTCTGCGAGGCTGGGGCAACCTTTTCCATAATCCGCGGGGATCGGCCGGGGAGGGGGGGTGCCGGTCCTGCCGAAGCAATGTCCCCACCTCAGGGCGGCTGTAGCGATCCAGGACGGGCGGTGTGCTTGGCAATCAGTCGGGCAAGGGTGGTGATCTGCGGCGATGCACTCAGACATGCTGGTTCGAGTCCCGGGCAAAAGTGGATCTCTCGGCAGCACAAGGCAAGCACAGGCATGCACATGGGAACAGGCACAGGTACAAGCATGAAGCAAGGAGCATGGGGCACGGAACATGGGTTTACCAAAACGACCCCTATTTAACATTTGCCACACAAACACTTGTCCAGTGAGCATCCTTGGTAATCAATGCAATTAACCAATGAAATTCACCAAATGTAGCATGAGCATGACTGTTAAACAAAGCGAGCACGAGCGTGTCGCCCGAGCTTTGTTTACCCAACGGACCCAGAGAGATTGTTTACCTAGACTAAGTGGTGCCAAGACTTCCCCCCCACACACTCCAGGAGAGGGAAGAGGGGGTTCAAGCAGAACATGTAGGGACATGTCCTGCCACTATTTGGGATGTAGTCTTGGGCATAGGCATAATTCACCACACTGAATCAAAAAGCAACATAGAATTTGGCAGCAATCCATTTCTGATGAGACTAAACCAGGTGCTACCAAATCCATTGATACTTTTAGCTATTGATTTGTTAATTTAACAAAAAATGAAGTTTTCGAATGTGAGCAAATTCACAATGCTGAGGAGACAGGATTTTGGTAAGCTCTGCTGTTAGACTAAGCTGGTTGCACTGCCAAATGAGAAAATCACACATGATTTAAAACAGTAAAGATTTTCAATGTGGCATGTTACTTAAAATATGATGCCAAAGAGAAATGTGACCTATTAGAAAAAACCTCTCATTATTAAAAAGAATAATCTTAAAAATAACAGATCTGCCCATTCTGACTTCTGTCCACCAATAGCAGTGATTAAAGCAATTTTGTCCTATTTGATGTTATTTGCTTTGAAGAGCTAAATTATCCTTAGAAGAAAACAATAGATTTCACTATTATATAGAAAATTAGCTCAACTTCTAACAAAGGTTCACCCTGAAATAGCTCTATGCCACAACAATCCTTACTGTGCAGCTCCCAAATTTTGTTCTCTATCAAGAATGCATTTCCAAACAGACAGAGACTTTGCAGCCTGAACATGCCATGCTCTTAGTAGATACCCACTCTGTATCTTTGGCACTCTAATTCTAATGTCTTGTTCCCTACTTGAGTCATCATGCCCATTAGCATGTACTCATTTTCTCATGAATTCAATTCATGTAAGTGAATGTTTGTTACTCAGAGGGTCATAACTAAAGCTGTGTTTTAAGACTGCCAAACTGACAGTGGCCTCTCCTGCTGGTGTTTTTTAGAGCAGGTTGACACTTTACCAACAAAATAGTTTTTCCCTGGAAAATGCTAGTTGCAGTAAATAGATGTTCTGGGGAAAAAAAAAGAAGCTTCAACAAATCTCTAACAACCTACCTATTTTCCTACCAGCTGTCCTGATGAACTGCCAGGGATCCCAATCTGTGAACAACTTGAGTTACAACAGACTGACTCAGGACTGAGGTATGTTATTACAGCTCCTAGAAACTCTGAGGCAAATCCAGTCCTGGGTCCCTCAGTTTAAGAAAGGTATTGAGATACTTGAACATGTCCAGAGAAGG
>VXBD01001789.1:0-16576 GCA_013399975.1 Indicator maculatus
TTCCAACCTCTGATATACTGTGATATCTGAAATTGTTTCTTACTTATTTGCCCTCCCCCTCTTGTCTATTTCTTTAATTTTACAAGGTGACTGCTGAAAGAAAGTTCACAGTGCAGGCTTGAGCAGAGCCAAGGAAAGACAGAGACAGGGCAATGGGCAGGGAAGGTGCTCCTGGTGTAAGTACTAACCTTGCCTGTGTGTGTCTCCAAGTGATTAGGCATTAATTAGCATTTCAGTACATGGTACATGCTAAACTTGCGTCTGTGTGCCTGTAAATGGGCACCTGTCCTGGTTTTGGTGGGTCAGGATCCCAGGCCAGCCATGGGCTGCAGGCTGTGAGCGGTTTGGAGTCTGCCAGGACAGCGGAGCTGAGTTGGCCACAGGTATGTCCCAGATCACAAACATCACACCCAGCATAAAGGGGGAAATTGGCTGAGGAGAAGGGAGCTTTCTGCTTGGGGTTTCCTGCTTGGACTCCTTCTGATCCTTCTCCTGCTCTTGAGGACTGCTTTTCCTAGTCAGTGTGTCTGCTGTACCTTTGCTGAATATAACTTTATATACTTCATGTTGACATTGGGATCAGTTTGGCTGCTTCATCAAAGCCATTTTCATTCAGCTTTGTGAGTCTCCTTTTCCTGATTCCCTTCTCTGCTGGGTTAGGTTATTGGGTGGCAGAGCAACTGCTGTAGTTCAGCCCCAGACACAGGCTGAATGCTGACCCCATGTGTGTTGGGGTTTTGTGAAAGAGGAGTGAGAGGGATTTTTGGTGCAATTTATAAGAGAGAAAACTACAGTCTCAATGTTGTTTTTTTTTTCTTGTGATGATCAGTGTGTAGTTCACAGTATTATTTGCTTGAGTGGATGTACATCATACAGTGGATGTACATTACACATCACTACAGACCATATCATTGCATAATCAATACTTGGGAAGCATTTAGCAAAGTGTTTTGATAATTTCCATTTTGGAAGTCAATTTAATAATGAGAATGGCAATGAAGACAAAATCAATTTCAAAGTAAGGCTGAAAGGAGACCAAGACAAACATGCTAATCCATGTTAAAAAAGCTTTGAGAAAGTCCAGAACAGCAACACTGATAAACCAATCTAACCCTTCTGGACAAGAGAATCAGAGAGAGTCCTGCATCTGGGTCCAGGCAATCCTAAGCACCCACATAGGCTGGGCAGGGACTGGCTGGAGAGCAGCCCTGAGGAGGGAGACTTGGGGGTGCTGGTGAATGAGAAGCTCAACAGGAGCCAGCAGTGAGCACTTGCAGCCCAGAGAGCCAAGCAGAGCCTGGGCTGCAGCAGAAGTGTGGCCAGCAGGGCAGGGAGGGGATTCNAAGTTTTACACCATGAGGGTGGTAAGAGACTGGCAGAGGTTGCCCAGGGAGGTGGTTGAGGCTCCATCCCTGGAGGTGTTTGCAGCCAGGCTGGATGAGGCTCTGGGCAGCCTGCTGTAGTGTGAGGTGTCCCTGCCCATGGCAGGGGGGTTGGAACTGGATGATCCTTGTGGTCCCTTCCAACCCTGCCTGATTCTATGATTCCCTGTTCCTTGTTCATCTAGTGATGGAGAATCTCCCATTAACACATGGAAGTTTTTCCAGTGGTTAACTAGTATGGCAGCTGAAGTGGCTGTGGTGGGTTGAAAATTCCCCCCCAACATTAAATTTGCCAGACCAGCTCAGTTGGAAGCACATGGAAGCTGTATTTACAAGCAAAACTACAATCTACAATGGAATGCAAGGAATATGTACAAAACAACACAGGATTTACAATATTTACAGGTGTTTACAATTAACAAACAGCACAAGGACCCCCCCTGGCCAAAGATCAGGGGAGCTGCAACAGCTTCTTCTCCCTTGCCTCCCCCTTACCCCCTGTATAATAGGGACAAGAGAAAGAAGCAGAGATATATTTTGTTAGACTTAGCCCAAACAATGCAGCCAAGGTCAAGCAGAAGCAAGTTAGTCTCTCCCTGAGTGAAGAAGCAAGAAGAGAGCAAGATTGCTGTGGGAACTAAATCTTATGGTAGATCTCTCTCCAATGGGGTTGTTTAGAATAATCATTATTTTCCTTTTTACACCCAGTAGTGATTTAGTTACATTTTACTACTTTCTGTTCCAGATCTGTGAAAAAATTTAAAGGCGTAGCCTAAGACTGCCCCAAGTGGCCCAGGTTATTTCTAATTCAGCTGGATCTGTCATACCTCCACCTGCTAGACTGCCTCCAGAACTAGAAGACTGACTAGGAGCTCCCTGTGCTAATAGCAGCACTGCTTTGTAGTGCCTTCTGTATCAGCAGCACTTCACATATGACTCTTTAGGAGCTCCTGCACTAAGGACTTCCTACAAAAGCATCATCAGGCTCAGCTTTAATGTCCATGAGGCTTTTTTAGTGGACAGTTTGGAATGGGCTCAGAGTTTAGACCTGAGCCTGGGAAATTTCATCCAGCTTTATTTTGAGCCAGTTCACTGTCTAGGTCTTGTATGACAGCTGTGTTTGGGAGGACATAAAATCCACAAACCCAATTCTGTTTGATTTTAATATCCTTTAATGGGGCAAATGCCAGGGAGAGGATCCACTTTGTCAGGCTCATTTTCAGCTTCCTGGGGAAGAGTGGTTGAAATAGAGAGGGCCTTGCTCAAATGTCTGTGGGTGAATATGGAAAGCACTGCTGGAGAATATCTGCCAGCACAGACCTGGACATGTCAGAGCATGAAGGGAAGGAGTCCTACACTGCCTTCACATCCTTCCTTAAATTACCTCTGCTTTCCTGAGTGTCCCTCATGCAAACATCTTTCCAAAGAGATAAAGGGACAAGAGCTAGGAACAGTCACTTATAAACTCAGGTGTTCAGTCCTCTCCAAGGCTTGTTCCATTTAATCAGTGGAGATGTTGCTGACATCAGGAATCAAATTCTGTAATGCTGTCCAAGTATTAGAGAGCATTTCTTTATTGTAGTGTGCCAGGAGCATGGGGATTGCTCCACAAAGCGTACATGCAAGCCAAGATTTCTCCTGGCTATTGGTACATGGGACTTACAAAGTCACACCTACCTTAAAACAATTATTCCTCCCACCTATTCCATATTCATGGGTCAAGATTCAGCAAAGTGTCTGTGTCTGCACTCACTTGAGCCATCTGAGTGTCCCAGAGCCCCTCCTCACATTATCCTCTTGTGGCACCCAAGACACTGTGATGTTTTTCCACTCTGCTTGTTTCCTCTACAAGACAAAGATGTTCCCTAAACAACCATAGCTCCTTTCTTATCTGCCACTGGTTTGCAGTGGGAGGTGGTGGAGCCCATTGTCCCTGGAGGTGTTCAAGAGGTGGCATGTTCAGCATGTGGACATGGCACATCAGGACGTGGTTTGATGGTGGTGCTGACAGTTGGACTCCAATGATCTTGGAGATCTTTTCCAAGAGAAGCAGCTCTATGATGCTATATTCAAAACACACAGATGGTCTTGGAGCTGATTAGCCACCTGTCTGGCCTCTTGAATTTCAGGATCATGTTGTTCAAATAGTACAAATATTCTCAAGGCCTTATGCCATGGACAAAGAAAGAAGGGGAAAGAACAAAGTTTTCCACACTGGAATGCAGGTCTAGGGGTCTAAGGTTTTTTGATGCAGGCATAAGGGTTTGGGATGCAGCCCCTGTGGGTTTGGGATGCAGCCCCTAAGGGTTTGAGTTGCAGCCCCTAAAGGTTTGAGATGCAGCCCCTATGGGGTTGGGATGCAGCCCTAAGGGTTTGAGATGCAGCCCCAAGTGTTTGAGATGCAGCCCCAAGTGTTTGAGATGCAGCCCATAAGGGTTTGAGATGTAGCACTAAGGGCTTGGGATGCAGCCCTATGGGTTTGAATTGCAACTCCTAAGGGTATGGGATGCAGGCCCTAGGGGTTTGAGATGCAGCCCCTAAGGGTATGGGATGCAGGCCCTAAGGATTTGAGATGCAGCCCCTAAGGGTATGGGATGCAGGCCCTAAGGGTTTGGGATGCAGCCCTATCCAGCTCTATGGGTTTGGGATGCAGGCCTGCAGGCCTAAAGTAATAGAGAGAGGTTTCAGGAGGTCATTCAGAGCTTCAGTGATGGACTCTGTGGAGAATGACAACCACTGAACTCCTGACACAGCTGGTGGGTCCTGGTTAGGTGACGGAATTCTCCACCATCACAGCCACCACATGGGTGCTTCCCTCTTGCAGTCTGTGGAAACCCAGGGCAGTGCTGGGGCAGGGCTTGTCCTCAGGAGTGTTGGTAGAGCAGAGTCAGGAACCCAGGGCAGTGCTGGGGCAGGGCTTGTCCTCAGGAGTGTTGGTAGAGCACAGTCAGGAACCCAGAGCAGTGCTGGGGCAGGGCTTGTCCTCAGGAGTGTTGGTAGAGCACAGTCAGAAACCCAGAGCAGTGCTGGGGCAGGGCTTGTCCTCAGGAGTGTAGATAGAGCACAGTCAGAAACCCAGAGCAGTGCTGGGGCAGGGCTTGTCCTCAGGAGTGTTGGTAGAGCACAGTCAGGAACCCAGAGCAGTGCTGGGGCAGGGCTTGTCCTCAGGAGTGTAGATAGAGCACAGTCAGGAACCCAGAGCAGTGCTGGGGCAGGGCTTGTCCTCAGGAGTGTAGATAGAGCACAGTCAGGAACCCAGAGCAGTGCTGGGGCAGGGCTTGTCCTCAGGAGTGTTGGTAGAGCACAGCCTGCAAATATCTGCAAATGGCTCTGAGAGGAGCCACTAGAGAACTGTGAAGGGCTTATCATTCCTGTTTTAAAAAGAGGAAAAACCAGATGCACTTGCAATTTGAGTGTGTTTTAGACAAAAGGTGTAAATAGTGGAAGGAAAGTATCCAAGAGAGAGATCAGTACTGGGCAGGTCCTGTGTGAAAAAGCTGCAGAGCAGTGGGAAGGAGCTGGCTTCTCAGTGCTTGGAAACATGAAGACTGAGTAGCTGGGTGACAAAAGTCATCACTCTTTCATGTTCTGCATCCTAAATCTTATGTGTTTCAGAGCTAGTGAGCACAGGGTGTTAGGGGTTGGAAGGCACCTCCTGAGATCATCAAGTCCAACGCCTCATACACGAGGAAGCGATTCCTTGACGATAATTTACTTTAGCAGCTTTCCTGGAGTCTCCTGAATTAGTAGAGCACAAAACAACAGCAACAACAAGCTCTGAAATATTTTTTGTTTCATTGCAGAAGGGGAAAAGAAAAAAAAGTGAGGCTACAAACGTGTATCTGTCTCTCTCTTCTGTTTTCCACATGAGGCCTCTGATTTAATTATTCGAGTCACCAGAGACTTTGAAAGAAGCTTTCTTCAAAACCCTTTTCCCCACTCTCGGGGATGGAAATAAAAATAGATTGTTAAATTGGTCTTGGGGAGCTGCTGTTTACTTTAGAGGTAGCTTTAAGGAAAAATAAAATGTACTAATGAACACTAATGATGGCCGTGTTCCTTTTTATGAGCCTTCCTTAGCTCAGATGGTCCCAATTACAATCTAGCAGCACAGGATTCCAAGGGAGAGCCATGAGGATGATTAGGGGACTTGAGCATCTCCCCTCTGAAGAGAGGCTGAGAGACCTGGGGCTGTTTAGTCTGGAGAAGAGAAGGCCAAGGAACAACAGGTTCAAACTTGAACAGAGAAGATTTCATCTCAACATGAGGAGAAACTTCTTTCCAGTGAGGGTGACAGAGCCCTGGAACAGGCTGCCCAGGGGGGTTGTGGAGTCTCCTTCTCTGGGGGTTTTCCAAACCCACCTGGATGCATTCCTGTGCAGACTACCCTAAGTGATCCTGCTCTGGCAGGGGGGTTGGACTGGATGATCTCTGGAGGTCCCTTCCAACCTCTAATATACTATGATAGTGTGACTCCACAATCCTGGGTTTGCTCTACTGCTGATGGACAAACTCTGGACTCACATTGGCACAGTTACCACAGTGTGCCCACTGCTCAAAATGAGCATCAAAAGCCCCTTCCTGAGTCCAGCATCAGGAGCCAGAGAGGGAGATCACAAGGTTTTCTCTGGACATCTGCAGAAGATCAAAAGCTGGGCTGACCTGCAGGTGCTGTGCACTGCTCATTTGGGGACTTTCTCTGTGGGGAACAGCTCTGATAGAACCATAGCATGGTTTGGGACGGGAGTGACCTTTAAAGGTCATCTAGTCCAACCTTCCTGCACTGAGCAGGGACAATGGGGGCAATGGTCTTTTACATAACTGCTGCTTTTCAGTAGCCTCTTCTGTGGCATGTTATCATTCCTGTACTGTAGAGGTTAACAGAAAATCAGAGGTAATATGAGATGTTTGATTTCTTCTCATCTGTTCTGAGGATGGCCCAAGACTGGTGGCTGCAAGGACAAATCTGTGTTAGGGACCATCTGCTCCAGGATCAGGTGGTGCTTGCATCTGGTCTCACAAAAAGAGGTGCATCTGAGCATGTTTCCTCATGCAAGCCTGCTGTGTTGGCAAGGCAGTCAGGCTGAGGGGACTGGAGGGGTGGCAGCAGTGAAGAGGAGAAGCACTCAAGCTTATGGCCTCACTGCTGCATAGACCCAGCTGGGCCTCAGTGTCACCTTTCAGTCACAAATAAGGAACAGCCAAGTGGTAGCCATGGCTGGGTCCTCTTCAGCACAACTCCCCCAGCACATCCAGGTGAGGTGCCAGGCCCTGTCTGCTCACTGTGGCTCTGTGCAGGGCTCTCAGATCATGCTGCCACGTGTGGTGCCCTGTGCCCCTTGGCTGCACTCCTGGGCTCAGGCTCTCTGCAGAGGTGGCCACCATTTCATTCTTCCAGTTTCACCAGAGGGAGACATCCTCTCCTTTTCCTGGTCTTCCTTCTCTGCTGGGAGACATTGGGTGACAGAGCAACTGCTGTAGTTTAGCCCCAGATACAGGCTAAATGTAGACAGAATCCCTCTACCAAGGTAATTCAGGAAAGAGGAGGGAGTCTTTTTCTCTCTTGCTGCTAGTGATAAAATATTTACCCTTCCATTGCTAAAATGTTCCCATAAAGTAGCAGGAGAGCTGGAAAGTTCTTAATAAAACCATTAGCTGCGTGCTATAGACTGCAGTTGGTCTTCAGGGGCCAGATACTGATCTCAGTTAGAAGCTGGAATAATTTCCTGGCACTCAGAGGGCTTCCACTGGTGTACAAGGAATACAAGCCAGAACTTCATCATAAAGCATCATGGTCACATTAACTTCCACAATTTACACCAGTCCAGGGGTCGAATCTCAGCATTTTAGGATTTGGCCAGGAGAGAAAGGCATGCAGTTGAATGGGGGGGCTCTGGTTTTGAAACCAATTTCTGACTAATAACATTCTTCCCTTCATTTGAAGGCAAGGTCCTCTCCTGTGCCCATATCTGATGGAATGAAATATTGCTGGGCTGTGTAATATCACTGCTGGCCCCCCGGGGTCATGTCGAATGCATATTGCTGCATTTAGCACAGTATGGGACAACCTTCCACCCTGCACAGCCTGCAGAGTGAATCTGAGGAGATGGGATGGTGACAGGGAGAGGACTGCTCTTGAAAGCTCCTCTTTTAATAAGACATGGGAATTTTGAATTCAGCCTCGGGACAGCAATAAGTTAAGTGAGGTTCATGGGGTGGGAGCTGTTGGGCACCACAGAGCAGAGCAGTAAAAGTTGTCTGTCCTGGTGCTAGAAAAGGGACACTGCTGTCTGGGGTGAATCCTAAACATAGGAAACACTTATTTGGTGTGAGGCTTTGCTGGAGGCCTGGAGCAGGCTGCCCAAAGAAGTTGTGGAGTCTCCTTCTCTGCAGAGATTTCAAATGCCCCTGGCCATTGTGATCCTGGGCAAGCTGCTGTGGGTGCCCTGCTTGAGCAGGGGGCTTGGACTGGATGATCCCTGGATGAGCCATGAGGATGATTAGGGGACTTGAGCATCTCTATGAAGAGAGACTGAGAGCCNGTGATCCTGCTCTGACAGGGGGGTTGGACCTGATGACCTCTTGAAGTCCCTTCCAACCTCTAATATACTGTGAGACTGTGATCTTCAGAGATTCCTTCCAACCCCACCATGCTGGGATTTTGGGATCATTATTTCCTGAATGAACAACAGATTTGCTCTATCCAGGCTTGATTCCTTTGCATTGGTGATTTTTAATCAAATCCATACACAAAAGTAAAGTGGACTGCTCAGGGACATCCCATCATACTAAGTATTAGAAAGACATCTTTCTCCCCCTCTACTCTGCTCTAGTGAGTACTGCAGCCAGTTCTGGAGCCTCTATTATATGAGAGGGATATGGACATGCTGGAAGGTGTCCAGAGAAGGGCCATGAGGATGAGCAGAGGGCTGGAGCTGCTCTGCTCTGAGGACAGACTAAGAGAGTTGGGGTTGTGCAGGCTGGAGAAGTGAAGGCTCTGAGGAGACCTTCTTGTGGCCTTCCAGTATCTGAAGGGGGCTCCAAGAAAGCTGGGGAGGGACTTTTTAGGCTATCAGGGAGTGACAGGACTGGGGGGAATGGAGCAAAATTAGAAGTGGGGAGATTCAGATTGGATGTTAGGAAGAAGTTTTACACCATGAGGGTGGTGAGAGACTGGCACATGTTACCCAGGGAGGTGGTTGAGGTCCCATCCCTGGAGGTGTTTGCAGCCAGGCTGGATGAGGCTCTGGCCAGCCTGATGTAGTGTGAGGTGTCCCTGCCCATGGCAGGGGGGTTGGAACTGGCTGATCCTTGTGGTCCCTTCCAACCCTGACTGATTCTATGATTCCATGATTCAATGATCCTTCCAGTGAGGATGGTGAGACACTGGAACAGGTTGCCCTGGGAGGTTGTGGACGTCCCCTTCCCTGGAGGTGTTCAAGGCCAGGCTGGATGAGGCCTTGGACAACCTGGGCTGGTGGGAGGTGTCCCTGCCCGTGGCATGAGGATGATCTTGAAGGTTCCTTCTATCCCAAAGCATTGTGTCATTGTGTGAATCATGTACAGTGCCCCAGGACTGGCTTGTGATTGGGAATGAAATGAGATCTATGATGGATGGTGCCTGGGTGAGGAGGGTGGGAGCAATGGGTGCAATATTCTGTGGGAAGCAGAGTGATGAAAAAGCTGACAGCTGGATTCTGGTAAGGATCTGAAGGTTCCTCTAAGTCTGAAGTTATGGAGACCACAAACAATTTGCTTTCCCTCTAGGGAAAGAGGGATACAAGCCCCACCCCATGTTTCTGAGGGGTCCTTTCAAGATGCCAAATCCAAGTAAAAACTTTAGCCTGGCCTGAATGACACAACTCTGTGTTTTGTGGTGAAGTTTTATCTGAGTCAGGGCTTTTGATCCTGAAAACAAAGATTTGTGAGTAAACTGACTTCAGTTGAAGGTCAATTCAGAGGTTAGAAAAAAACAACCACTGAGTGAATAATCATTTCAGGCTGCAGAATGAAAACCTTCTCTTACAATTAAAGCAGCCTTAGAGGGATATGTCAATATTTTCATCATTTTCTTGCAAGATAAAATACTGATGATAGCAAGAAAGCTCTGCATCATCTTCCATCCTGATGGGAATGTGTACTTGGAGAAGTTTGCCTGTGTCAGGCTGTGTCAGCTGCCTCTGTGCAGCAGCCATCACACCTTCCCTGAACCCCATGGAAATCCAGCCAGGTCTGTTGGTCCAAACATGACAGCTCTGCTGTTCTGCAGTGCCACTGCTTAAAGGACAAGGATGTTCTGGTTCCTGGGCCTGACAGGAGTATTTATCATGTCTGGGGGGGTTCATTGGGGCTGTGCTGATAAGGGAAAGATGTCTTTGTACATGACTGCCCTGCTCAAACTGTGCTCCCCTTTACCTTGCTTACAGGGCATCTGGTGCTCTTCTCCCTACTGTCAGGAAGAGGCCTGAAATTGTGCTAGGGGAGGGTTAGGTTGGAGATGAGGAAAGATTTCTTTGCTGCAAGAGTGGACAGGGATTTGCACAGGCTGCCCAGGAAAGTGGTGGAGTCCCCATCCCTGGAGGTTTTCAAGAAACCTGTGGCCATGGCAGCTGGGGCCACGATTTAGTGGCCATGGTGGTGTTGGGTTGCTGGTTGGACTGGCTGATCTTAGAAACCTTTTCCAAGTGAAATAATTCTATGATTGTATGACAGGACAAGGTCTCCTCCTCTCTCTTGGCCTCCTCTGTGACCCACCTGGGCACTGGCCCTTGTGTGGCACCACCAAGAAGTGACCTCCTGTAAACCACCACAGCACATACAGCAGTGAAGAGCAACCACCTAGAGCTCCGTGGTTGAGTGACTGTGATGGTGCTGGGTTGAAGGTTGGGCTGGATGATCTTAGAGGCCTTTTCCAACCATAATGATTCTATTATTCCCCACGTTGGGCGCCAAAAATAAAGAATGTGTCGGTGTGAGCTGAAATCCCCCCGCACCGACAATAACCAGGCTAGCCCAGTCTGGAAGCAAATGAAAGCTGTATTTACAAGCAGAGTCTACAATGTACAATGAAATGCAATGAATATGTACAAATATACAAAATTCACAACATTCACAAATATATACAATCAACAGAAAATCACAACCAATCTCCCTTTGCGCCCCCCACCCAAAGGGGACCCTTCCCAAAGGGGCCTCCCTCCCAGGAGCTTCCCCCTCAGACCCCCCTGGACAGAAAGCAGAGTTAGTTAAGCAGAAAGGTTGTTAACTTAGCTGCCAAGGTCAGTGTGTTATCTTCAGCCAGAAGAGAAGAAGGAGAAGAAGGAAACCGCAGTCACTGCAGAATGCAGAATGCAGAGTGCCCCACTTTGTTTTGGGTAATGGTTCTTAAACATTTCTATCTATCCAATGGAAGTGTTTAGAACAATCAGTATTTTGCTTTCTTACACCCAATAGTGACTTATTTATATTCTTTCACTTTCTCTGTTTTGAACTTTGCAAGGAAAAATTAAAAAGAGAGTTTCAAACCATCACAGGTTTGTGCTTCTTCTTAACGTGAAGCACTTTTACTGCATGGAACAGTGTTGGCTTGTTGAGTCTTGTCACTTTATGGGGTGGAAAACAGTCACTGTCACCAGCAAATGAATAAGAATTGGGATGAAAAATTAGCCATGGTGAGCACAGCCTGTACATTGCTGGGCTAATTATAAACACTGGCACATCCATACATCAGAATTAATTTCTAATAGAAAATGGGCAATGCTCTGTTGCATTGGTCACTGTGGTGAGGGATGTGCAAGTGGGGAAGCCACCACCAGGTCCTGCTTTTGGGAAACAGCTGAGTCTGGGGCCAGACTTTTCTCTGTGGTGGTGCCCAGGGACAGGACAAGGGGCAATGGGCACAAACTGGAGCTCAGGAGGTTCCACCTGAACAGGAGGAGAAACTTGTTTGGTGTGAGGGTGCTGGAGGCCTGGAGCAGGCTACCTAGAGAGGTTGTGGAGTCTCCTACTCTGCAGAGATTCCAACCCACCCTGGCCATTGTGATCCTGGGCAAGCTGCTGTGGGTGCCCTGCTTTAGCAGAGGGGTTGGACTGGATGAGCTCCAGAGGTCCCTTCCAACCCACACCACACTGGGATTCTGTACATCCCTGGGAACTAAGAGGAGCCAATGCTTGTGCCAAACTCTGCTCACAGGACCCATCCCCTGCCCCACACAGCACTGGACAGAGCCCAGCAGAGAACCCATGGTGCTGAGTTGGCTTTTGGGAAGCCTTGCACCATGGCAAGATACAAAACACCCCAGAGGAGGCAGCAGGATCAGGCCAGTGGGATGTCTCTGGGGGCATCCCATCCCTGGGGACAACTTCTCTATGCCAACCTCAACATGAGGAGAAACTTCTTTCCAGTGAGATGGATAACTTCCATCTCCTATCATTTTGTGATAATTAGCTGCCTTGATGCAATCATCACCTTTCACTTTGGGCTGTGTCTGGAGCTAGAAACCCCTGCAGAGGGGAAACTTGGTTAAACAAACAACAGCAGCAGCATTTAAAGTCATCCTTTATCTACACTGCTTTTGTTTCAAAGCACAGAAGTCTGTGCACCTGAAAATCCTTACTCTGAACAAGCTGAGGAAGTGAGTGTGAGGTTCAGCTCTGCTTTCCATTTTCTGGCCAAGTTAAAAATAATTATTTATCAGCCTGAACCACCTTTGACAAATGTTTCGAGGCAAAATGGAGATAAAGTGGGGAACAAAAAAAAAAAAAAAAAAGGAGAAAAAAATATATAAAAATTTTTAAAAGTCATTTTCTGCACTGGCAAAATGAATGCTTTTACCTTGGCATGCTGAAATGATGCTTTACTTTGATATTGACCTAAATTTAACTTCTGAAGGGGTTTAAAGAAATACAGAAACCTCCAACCTGAGCTGATTCATTTCAGTTTGAACTCAATGTGCTCTCTGATCTGCTAGTTTGTTCTCCAGGCTCTTCTCATTCCAGCTAGAGGGTAAGCAAGAAAAGTGACATTTTGGATGTGCTTAGGATGAGTGAGGGCTTCCTTGGGGTGACCAAAGAACCAAACACCACTTCTCAGCATTCTGGAATTCATTCCACCTAACTGTAGCCTTTTAAAAGTCAGGCTCTCTGTTTAAATTACTTAAGCTGTGCCAATAGTGGCCAGAAGAAAAGTGGCATTTCCAGGGAATGCCTGATCCATCTTCAGACTGAGTGGAAGGAGGAATCACTAAGTGCTTGCTCCTCTCCAGGGACCACCAGGATGGTTGCAATGATCAGTCAAGCACAGACTGCCAGCTTTTAGCTGCCTGTACCATGCACACAGAGGTTCTGCCTCTCTTCCTGCAATTTCTTTCTGAGGTTTCTTCTTAGGACAGGAAAAGGAGATGGCTAAAGGTCAGGATTTGTCTTCCATGGGACCACTGTGCCTGTGTGGAACTCCCAAACTTCAATGTGCTAAGGGGTGAAGGGCTGAGGGCAGGTCCAGTTCTCTAAATTCAATCCCCTGGATGAGAAGAATGCTCCAATAACAAAAATCATACAAATCCTCTTGACCCTGAGTTTGACATCGTGGTGATTTTGTAGTGAGTGAGCAAAGGGAAACAAAACTGGTGCAGGTTTCCTTCTAGCTACAGGTAACCAAACAGACATACCCCTTAATTACTGGAGCCATCTGGAAATGTCTACATGAAAAAGCATTCAGAGTACACCTCCAGGTTCTTCCTGGATTTTCTCTTTCCAAAAATGCGATGGTTTTGACCCAAAACCAGCCTGCGTTTCAATCAGCCTTTGCTGCTTTCTCACATACCCTGAGGCAGACTTGTTCCCAGCAGAGGAATGGAGCCTTAAACCAGGGGCTGCCTGCAATAACTGACACCCTTCACTCAAACAGGGTTTCAGGACATACAAGCAAGCAGTGGAGAATAAAGGAGAGGAAACTGCAGGAGGGAACTGCTGGTAGAGCTCATCAGGCTGCAGTAACTGCTCCTGTCTGACAGTAAAACTCAAACATATCATCATGATTTTCAGATCACAGCCTGTGGGCTGTTTTCTGCCTCTTCTGGTGATAATGAAAACAATTCATAGAATCCTGAAATCACAGAATGGTTTGGGTTGGAAGGGACCTTAAAGATCATCTTACTTCCAATCCCTCTGCCATGGGCAGGTACACCTCCCACTATCCCAGGCTGCTCAAGGCCTCATCCAACCTGGCTTTGAACACTGCCAGGCTTGGAGCCTCCACAATTTCTCTGGGCAACCTGTTCCAGTGCCTCTCCACCCACACAGAAAAGAATTTCTTCCTAATGTCTCATCTAAACCCAGCTTCTTCCACTTTGAGGCCATTACCCCTTGTCCTGTCACTCCTTGCCTTTCTCCAGCTCTCCTCTAGCCCCCTTCAAATATTGGAAGGTTGCTCCAAGGTCTCCCTGGAGCCTTTTCTTCTCCAGGCTGAACAACCCTAACTCTCAGCCTGGCCTCACAGCAGAGGGCTTCCAGCCCTCCCTGCTTTGCTGTGGCCTCCTCTAGCCCCACTTCAACAGGTCTCTGTTTCTGCTGTGCTGGGGACTCCAGAGCTGCCCCAGCACTGCTGGTGGGGTCTCAGCAGAGCACAGCAGAGGGACAGAATCCCCTCCCTGTCCCTGCTGCCCATACTGCTGGGGATTAGCCCAGGACAGGCTGGCTCTGGGCTGGCAGTGCTTGGTGTTGGCAATTCCATTGCAGGTAGCTGCCAAACACTATCTGGAGGTGTATCTTTTGTAATAACTGGAAAAATCTGGCAGCTTGGGTTCAGAGAAGGAAACATCTGACTGTCATTTGATGTAATCCTTGCATTCCTTGAACTTGCCCCTGGTTTGTAGACAGCAGGGCAAGGCTGCTTGGAAACAGCTCCCTTCGTGTTTGCTCCAGGAAACACAAACGTGGTGACAGACATCAAGGGAGATGCATTAAAATCATGAAGTTGCATCCAACCTTGCAATTTGGCTTACTCAGAGACACAGGTTGGGGCAGGGATCTCGAGTGATTCCTTTCAAACTCAATAACTCAGTAATTCTAGACAAAAAATGTGTTGCAGTGTTTTACTTAAATGCAGTTGGAAGCAAATTGAGTCCATCAATGGACTCTGGGCTTTCATCATTAAAGCAGTTGATCACATCCTCTTCTTTTTATCCTTAGTTCTGCTTTGGTGCTGATGCTTAGGTGAGATCAAAGGGGAAGGAGAAAATCCCAGCTTCTCAGAACTTCACTTCTTCCACTGAATGCAGGCCCAGGCTAGCCTGTGGGTAGAGAGCATGGACTGGAGTTGTATTGGTGAAGTTCTTCCCCATGAGAGTGGTGAGAGCCTGGAATGGGTTGTCCAGGGAGGTGGTTGAGGTCCCATCCCTGGAGGTGTTTGCAGCCAGGCTGGATGAGGCTCTGGGCAGCCTGCTGTAGTGTGAGGTGTCCCTGCCCATGGCAGAGGGGTTGGAACTGGCTGATCCTTGTGGTCCCTTCCAACCCTGCCTGATTCTAGGATTCTGTGATTCATCAGGAAGCTGCTGAGACAACAAAATGTTTTATGATGCCTATCTGAGTCTGAGGCAAGGCAGAACCTTAGAATCACGGATCACAGAATGCATTGGACTGGAAGGGACCCTCAAAGGTCATCTTGTCCAATGCCCCTGCATTGAGCAGGGACATCTCCAAGTAGATCAGGTTACTCAGGGCCTCAACCTCATTCAGGTGTTCTTAGACTTCATGTTTTTTAGAACTGGCCAGAGAAAGATGATGTGTCTTTGTGGGCAGCTTGTGGTATTTAAAAAAGTCTAGTATGCAAGGATTGGGGATCTCCAGAGGGCCCTTCCAACCCCTGTCGTGCTGTGATTCTGTGATGAAACAAATGAGACTTTAATGAGGAACATAATCCCTGACCTAGCTGGAAGAGCTCAGCTGAAAGGCCCAGGAATTACTGAAAAGAGCAGATGGGCTGCAGACATGCAAGCTCCAAGCATCCAGAAGGTCTGAGCATCCAGAAGTCCAGAAGGTGCAAGCATCCAGAAGGTCTGAGCATCCAGAAGGTCTGAGAATCCAGAAGGTGCAAGCATCCAGAAGGTCTGAGCATCCAGAAGGTCTGAGAATCCAGAAGGTCTGAGAATCCAGAAGGTCTGAGAATCCAGAAGGTGCAAGCATCCAGAAGGTGCAAGCATCCAGAAGGTCTGAGCATCCAGAAGGTCTGAGAATCCAGAAGGTGCAAGCATCCAGAAGGTGCAAGCATCCAGAAGGTCTGAGCATCCAGAAGGTCTGAGCATCCAGAAGGTCCAAGCAGCTTGACCCTGGGAAGCTGTGAGGTGGTGGTGGAAGGCAGTGGAGCAGCTGAGCAGCACTGCTGTAGGACAACCAATCAGTAGGTCCTTGCTGACATTTCCTGTGGCCTTGCTTTGCACTGGCTCCAGTACTGAAGCCCAACCCCTGCAGCATCAGTAAGGATGCCCTTACCCAGCCCTCCCTGAATCAGACCTTGTGGTGAGGGTGAGGAGGAGTTTGGTCCTGTATGTGTGATGATTGTGCTGCACTGATGCTGCTGACCACACTGTGGCTGAGGAGATCTCCCTTTGTGCTGCTCCTCCAGCAAGGCCCTTGGTGTTGTACACATCTGAGTGAGAGCTGCCTCATTGATCTGATGTGCTGCTGCCTGATGATGCATCTGCAGCCTCTGATCCTTGACCTTGATTGCCTTTCATCACTGCCTGCACTTACTCTTGATAGCAGCTCTCTCTGTTCAGCATTGCTCCCCATAAAAGCTTGGCTTGCTAAGACCTTCAAATCATAGAATCATAGAATCATAAAATCAGTCAGGGTTGGAAGGGGCCACAAAGGTCATCCAGTTCCAACCCCCCTGCCATGGACAGGGACACCTCACACTACAGCAGGCTGGCCAGAGCCTCATCCAGCCTGGCTGCAAACACCTCCAGGGATGGGACCTCAACCACCAAACTGGACAACCCATTCCAGGCTCTCACCACTCTCATGGGGAAGAACTTCTTCCTCACATCCAGTCTGAATCTCCCCACTTCCAGCTTTGTTCCATTCTTCCAGTCCTGTCACTACATGAGATCCTAAAAAGTCCCTCCCCAGCTTTCTTGTAGCCCCCTTCAGATACTGGAAGGTCACAAGAAGGTCACCTCAGAGCCTTCTCTTCTCCA
>VXBD01001789.1:25883-51094 GCA_013399975.1 Indicator maculatus
GGGAAGGTGTGGGGAGATGGGGAAGGTGTGGGGAGATGGGGAAGGAATGGAGAGATGGGGAAGTTGTGGGGAGATGGGGAAGGTGTGGGAGTTTAGCTGAACCCCAGGAAACAGGAGGTGGTGTTTTCTTCAGTGTATTTTAACCATCTCCTCTTTTTTGTTCCTTTTTTTCCCCCTCAAAACCCAAATATATACATCAGAAGTTGGTGTTAATTGGCAAGAAATTAAATTAAGCAAAAATTCCCCACGTTGGGACTGTGCTGCCTGCAGCACACTCCATGGAGCTCCTGCTGGGCTGTTGAGCCTCCAGCTTGCACAGCCCTTGCTCTTGTCAGCTCCTGCTCAGGGGTTAGGAGCTGGCTGTTTCCACTCCATTAAGCTGCTTGCTTCTTTGGTTCACGTCCTGGGAACATTCTCAGGCTCCTGGGTTTGCCCATGCAGGTCGGATGAGAAGGTAATGATTAAGGTTGTGATGTCTGGCAGTAGTTTCTGTACATCGCTCCTCCTAAAGCTGACCACTCCTGTTAGCATTTAACTCCTTAGAGTAACCACTGGGCTGTGTGCTGCTGGGAGGAAAAAAGGATTGGGTCCAGCTCCCACACCACTGCCCACTCCTTCTCCTCTGCAGTAACCCCCATCCAGAGACTGTGGCAGGAACCATGGCTGAGTTAGAATCACAGAATGGTAGGGTTGGAAGGGACCTCTGGAGATCAATGAGTCCAAACCCCCTGCCAAGGCAGGGTCACCTAGAAAGGGTCACAGAGGAACACACCCAGGTAGGACTGGGAGGCCTCCAGAGATGGAGAGAGATGTGACTGAGCAACCTGATGTAGTGTGAGGTGTCCCTGCCCATGGCAGGGGGTTGGAACTGGATGGTCCTTGAGGTCCCTTCCAACCCTGGCAATTCTGTGATTCTATGATACTCTGCCACCTCTCTGGGCAGCCTCTTTCAGGGCTCCATCCTCCTTAAATTAAAGAATTTCCTCCTCATGGGTAGATGGAACTTCTGATGTTCAACTTGCTGTCTGTTATTTACTGAAAAAAGCCTGGTCCCATCCTCTTGACATCCATCCTTTCAGTATCGATCAGCATTGATCAGATCCCCTCTCAGTCTTCTGTTTTCCAGGCTCAGCTGTCCCAATTGTCTCAGCCTTTCCTCATCACAGAGATGTTCCAGTCCCCTCAGAACCTTTGTAGCCCTTTGCTGTACCCTCTCCAGCAAGTCCCTGTCCCTCCTGAATTGGGGAGCCCATCACTGGACACAATGCTCCAGACCTGGCCTCACCAGGGCAGAGTAGAGGGAGAGGAGAACCTCCCTGAACCTGCTGACCACTCTCTCCTTGATGCACCCCAGGAGACCATTGGCCCTCTTGGCCTCAAGGCAACCCTGATGGCTCAAGTTACATCATTCCTTCTTGCCAACAAGGAAGGCAAGAGTTTGAAATGAAGAAAACTTTCTTGGGATGGGAAAACAGCAAAACAAGAACTTGAGGAGACTGCATGTGGCTGTTACTGACCCTCGTGGAGACAGCTCTCCATTCACCTTCTCTTGGAGTCCCTGATGGACAGCCTGGAAGGTGATGATACTCCCCTTACAGATTGATTACAAGGCAGACAATGACAGCTCAAAGCCTTGCCTTGCTCTGCCACACTAATGGGACTGCCAAGAAGCCATGAGAGGATTATTTTCTTTCCAGCCTTCCTGCAGAGACACCCCCAGAGCCCTAGTTAGGCTCTAGTGGTAGTGATGACTATGGTGTGGCTGCTTGTCCTTTGTCTTCAGACCCACCAGTCTCACTCCCATCTGGATCATTCTGTGGTAATTACAGCCCTGTGACCTCTCAAGGCTCTTGGGAGATAAAAGACCCATTCCTTCCAACAAGGCAGAGGTCACAAAACACTTGAGTCATGTTCATTTTGGGGGTCATTCAGGGAACCAGAGCTGTAGGTGAGGCTCAGAGATATCACAAATAGAAATTGGCTGGCAAAGCCAGGCAGGTAGAGGAGGCTTTGCAATGACCTCTTCCTGGAAGAAATCACTGAGAGAATCACTGAGTGCCACTTAGGACCTTGAACAGAATTAACTTCTGTGTTTTGTTAACAGCCACAGCTTGGGGAGGAGAAATGAAAGTGGTGCATCCAGTCCTGATCTGGAGCAGCCTTATCCAGCAAGATAAGCTGCTGCAGAGAGGAGGCTGAAAACCACTCTGCTCCCACCCACCAAAATACTCATCCAGGGAGAAAAACATTTCCTGAAGCCACTCTCCTTGATCCCTTCCTGCAATAGCCTTTAATTTCCCTTACTGCCTTTTCCTGGTCTGCTCCTTCTTGCTTCCTGCATGTTTCAGTTCACTTCCTCTCAGCCAGCTGCAGCTGAGTGGCTGCACTGCTCCCAGGCTGCCAGCTCAGCCAGAAGGAGCAGAGGAGCCAGCAGCTCACAAGCAGTTGCTGTTCATGATGGCAAATTGCAGCCTGCATGTCCTCAGAGTCTAAACACCTGGCAGCTCCACACCACAGACCTCCTGTGTCCCAATACCTGACCTAGGGGTGCTCAGGTGTGCTCCAAACCATTCCTCTTCCTGGCAGAAAGTGCTGCTGCTGCTGTCCTGAGTGTCTTGGGCCAGTCACAATGGTACAAGGGGAATGGACAACTGGGGATGGTGGCTGACAGTTGACTGAACATGACCCAGCAGTGTGCTAGGGTGGCCAAGAAGGTCAAAGGCATCCTGGCCTCTCCCAGGAACAGTGTGAGCAGCAGGAGCAGGGAAGGGATCATGCCCTTGTGCAGGGCAATGCTGAGGCCACACCTCAAACAGTGGCTCTCCAAGAATGACATTGAGAGGCTGGAGCAGGTCCAGAGAAGGGCAACAAAGCTGGGGAAGGGTCTGGAGAACAGGGCTGGGGAGGAGCAGCTGAGGGAGCTGGGGGTGTTCAGCCTGGAGAAGAGGAGGCTCAGGGGAGAGCTCATTGCTCCTACAGTTCCCTGAATGGAGATTAGAGCCTGGTGGGGGTTGAGCTCTTCTCCCTAGTCTCAGGTGATAGAAGGAAATGGCCTGAAATTGTTCCAGGGGAGGATTAGGTTAGAGATTAGGAAAAATTTCTTTGCTGAAAGAGNNNNGGACAGGGTTTGATGGTCATGGTGGGGTTGGGTTGATGGTTGGACTGGATGATTTTAGAGAGCTTTTCCACTCAGAAGGATTCTATGACTGTTTGCTTCCCCTGTGACCTGTCTGATCACTGGCCCTTATGTGGCACCACCAAGAATTTTACACCACTCCACTCTGGTGAGACCCAACCAGGAACACTGTGTCCAGTTCTGGAACCTCTATTACAAGAAGGATCTGGAGGTGCTGGAAGGTGTCCAGAGAAGGGCCATGAGGATGAGCAGAGGGCTGGAGCTGCTCTGCTATGGAGACAGAGTGAGAGAGTTGGGTTTGTGCAGTCTGGAGAGAAGGCTCCAAGGAGACCTTCTTGCGGCCTTCCAGTATCTGAAGGGGACTACAAGAAATCTGGGGAGGGACTTTTGAGGGTGTCAGGGAGTGATAGGACTGGGAGGAATTGGAAAAAACTATAAATGGGGAGATTCAGATTAGATGTTAGGAAGAAATTCTTCCCCATGAAGGTGATGAGAGACTGGCAGAGGTTGCCCAGGGAGGTGGTGGAAGCCTCATCCCTGGAGGTTTTTGCAGCCAGGCTGGATGTGGCTGTGAGCAACCTGCTGTAGTGTGAGGGTTGGAACTGGCTGAGCCTTGAGGTCCCTTCCAACCCTGACAATTCCATGATTCTAACTGACCTTCTGTAAACCACCACAGCTCATACACCAGTGAACAGCAAACACCCAGAGATCCATTCTCATCCAGGGGAATTTCCACCTAAAAATGAGGAAAAACTTCTTTGGCATGAGGGTTCTGGAGCCTTGGATCAGGCTGCCCAGAGAGATTGTGGAGTCTCCTTCTCTGGAGAGGTTCCAGACCCAGGTGGCCATTGTGATCCTGGGCAAGCTGCTGTGGGTGATGCTGCTTTAGCAGGGAGCTTGGACTGGGTTCCTAGAATTCACAGAGTGGTTTGGGTTGGAAGGGACCTTAAAGACCATCCAGTTCCAACCCCCCTGCCCTGTGCAGGGACACCTCCCACCAGCCCAGCTTGCTCAAGGCCTCATCCAACCTGGCTTTGGACACTTCTAGGAAGGGGACATCCACAACCTCCCTGGATAACCTGTTCCAGTGTCTCACCTCCCTCACTGTAAAAAAAATTCTTCTTATTCAGAGGTCTCTTCCAAGAGGGATTCTGGGATTCTGTGAGGGTCAGATACAGAGCATCCCCACCAGTGCAGAGATGGCTGCAGGATGCAGATCCAAGCACAGCATGTGATGATTCCCAGCTAGCAAGGCTTCCAGTGCTGGACAGGGGCACTGCATGCCTGGCTGCCCACAGAAGGCAAGGCCACACCACCCCAGCTCTTGGTCAGTGTCTCCTGTCCACACACTGGAGCACAAATAAACAGAACATTGTGAAAACCAAAGCCTGGAGCGATGCTGGCAAACAGCAGCTGCCTCTTACATAATGTGGAGCAGCCCAGCAGCCCCAGGATGTTTGCCTGTATGTTTTGGAGCTTGCACAGGGTTTGTGAGGGAGCAGGCAGGATGCTGGGAGGTGGAGCTGTTGCTATGGCTACCTTCTGCCAGGAGGTTACCACAGAGCAGAGCCCAGAGCTGTCTGCAGAAACAAAAGCACTTTGGCTTCGTTCACATGGGCTTTGCACCTTTCAAAAAGCAAACTTTGCACCACCCAGAAATGCAGCAGGGAGGGGTTTACTGCTTCAAAAAACCTGGCAAGTATTTCAAGATTTGGGTTTCTCTTTCCTCTTGTCCCAAAACAGCAGGATCTGGGCAGGTGGGGCTCGTTGCTTGGTTGGCGAAGTTGGGAACTGTGGGGTTCAGAGACCAGGAAAGGGAAGATTTGGGTTTTGGAAGAGACAGTAAGAGTTTGGGTGTGCAGCAGAGGCAGGCTCTGCTGCAAGGCTCAATTCTAGAGTTGGAAAAGCTGCAGCAGAAGTGCCCCAGCAAGGTCACACATCCAGAGCAGGTGACAGGCTGGCAGCAGATGTGGTTTTCTGGACCACAGAAGACAGAGGTTCCACTGCAGACACTGAAGAGGTCCTGGGGAGTCCTTAGCCTTTTGACTTCAGTGACAGTTAGCCAAAAAACATAGAATCATGGAATCATAGAATGGCCTGAAGGTCATTGAGTCTAACCACAACCAAACTGTCCACAGCTCTTAGACCACATCCCTAAGCTCCTCATCCAGACACCCCCAGGGATGGGGACTCCACCACCTCCCTGGGCAGCCTGTTCCAGTGCCTGATGACTCTTCCAGTGAACAACATTTTCCTGATATCCCACCTGAGCCTCCCTTGGTGCAACTTGAGGCCACTGAAAACCGAGCAAGGCAGGCAGCCTGGCTTGGCTGATGGAGTCCTGTTTTCTCTCTCTGCCAAAATGAAAGAGAGGTGGTAGGGCCAGGACATTTTTGCTTGCAGAGAAGATGAATTCCCTCATAAAAACCAGATTTGATTTGAACAAACTCACCTTCCCAAACAAGAACCTACTTGGCAGAGCTATGGCTTTGTCCAGGGCTATCAGCTGCTTCAGAGCTTGCTGTGAGGGCAGGATCTGAGGCACTGCTCATAGTCAGGACACTGCCAGTGGCTTTTTCTGATGGAAATAACTTCTATTTACTGCACTAAAATTCCTTTTGCATTGCACAAGAGGCATGAATAGCTGGAGAACTTCTAAGAGGGAGCCAGCTGCCATCAGCAGGCTCTGGGTAATTGTGGAGGTCATTAGATAGGAAGGGAACTGAAGATGCCACTTGGAACCTGAGGGCTGAGGTACTTCACAAAAGGCATCTTGGGCTCCCTGAGCACCTCATCACCACCCTCAGAGGCTGCCTCTTCACATCACTGCAGCCTTCCATGGGCTGATAAACCCAAGTCCTCAGACTCACCTTGCCAAAACCTGGCTGGCTAAAAGCTTGGCCCCAGGATCAGCCACTCATGGAGTCTCCCTTTGCTTCCACACCTCCCTCACCTCAAGAGAAGGTGGCACAGGTGTGGAAGTCCTGAGATTGCACAGCAAGAAGCTTCCTCCAGTTCCAGGGAGGAATTTGCAGTGCAAACCTCTCTGCTGCAGATCTGGTTGGTAGTCAGGGCTGCCTGGGGTATGTTTTATCTCCTCTTGAAACAGACATCTACACAGGTTAGAAGAATTGCTCCTCACAGCACCTGGCTCTCTTCACTGACTTTGACAGGAGTCTGGAGGGTCTGTTTTGGCTGTAGCCACACTTCACTGACTGCTACTTAAGTGAAATGAGTCCTAGCCTGGACTGAGCTGCTACTTTTAATTTGGTTTAATATCTGCAGTGAGTTGCAAGCATGGAGATGAGGCACAGAGATGGGGCAAGCATGGAGAATCCATTCTCTGACCTCATCACTGACCTCAGCAGGATCCCTGACTGTGGAAACCTTCAGGGATGCATCACAGAATTGTCAGGGTTGGAAGGGAGGCTAAGGATCATCTAGTGCCAACCCCCCTGCCATGGGCAGGGACTCCTCACAGCAGATCATGCAGATGGCTTTCAGCATGTTGAGGGTAGCCTAGGAGTTAGTAAAGGACTAGAAATGAAGAAGTGGTTCCCAGGCTATCACCTCCCCCAGCCTGGTACAGAAGGGAGTTCAGAAAACCTCTCCTTGGAGCAGTGCTCTACCCAACTTTTCACAACGCTGTCAGAAAGACAGAGAGTGCCACAGCCACTTTTTGGCACCCATAATGTAATAGTTTATTAATTCAGCAGCAGCTGAAGTTAATAGGCTGGGGATAAATTATGAAGGTAGCAGGAGGCAAGGGAGGTCTGCATTCCTCTCACTCACAATAACTGAAAGAGAGGATTATTAATACACATCAAGATTAAAGCCATTTCCATCTGATGCATGGCTCCTTCTTTCTCTAACCACAAGTGAGGTGGACAGGATCCTTTCTGCTTCTATGGAGAAGGACCTGCAAATCCTGATGGACAACAAGTTCCCCATCAGCCAGCAGTGTGCCCTCATGGCCAAGAAGGGCAATGGCCTCCTGGAGTGTGTGAAGAAGAGTGTGGGCAGCAGGTCGAGGGAGGTTCTCCTCTCCCTCTGCTCTGTCCTAGTGAGGTCAGGTCTGGTATCCTGGGTCCAGTTCTGGGCTCCCCAGTTCAAGAGTAACAGGGAACTACTGGAGAGAGTCCAAGGAAGGCTATAAAGATGTCAAAGGGCCTGGGAGCATCTCTGTGAGGAGGAAAGGCTGAGAGCCCTGGGGGTGCTGAGCAGCTTGAGAGGGGATCTGAGCAATGCTCAGCAAGAGATAAAGGGTAGAAGGCAAAAGGCTGGGGCCAGACTCTTGTCAGTGGTGCCGAGGAACAGGACAAGTGACAGTGGGCACAAACTGGAGCCCAGGAGGTTCCATGATGGAACAGGAGGAGAAACTTCTTAGGTGTGAGGGTGCTGGAACCCTGGAGCAGGCTGCCCAGAGAGGTTGTGGAGCCTCCTACTCTGCAAATATTCCAAACCCACCTGGACATTGTGACCCTGGGCAAGCTGCTGTGGGTGCCCTGCTTTAGCAGGGGGCTTGGACTGGATGATCTCCAGAGGTCCCTGGGAATCCACTCAGCAACCGTGGCACTGTTTGGTGAACACTTGCTGTGCCTTTTTCTCTTAGCTGATCCATTTTAAGCAAAGGATAACTAATAAGTTGAAATTTCTCCTGTTAGCTTTTAATTTAATCTGAATATATTAAAAAGGGAAAAAGAGAAAAAAAAGAAAAAGAAAAGAAGTAAAAAAAAAGGCCTTGAAACAAATCAGCTGCCTGAAGGACTGCTGGTGAACAAAAGAGCTGTTTTAACACTGTGTGCTGGCATTGAAATGCTAAACAACCTGCAGCCCGGCCAGAGCATCCAAGGTGCCCTATTAAAGAGAGGCCTTTAGCCCTTTTCAGGAGTGAAAGGAGAGATTCAGTTTGCAAACAAGCTGGAAAAGTCGGAAAGCAAAAGACCAAAGAGGTCAGAGGGGAAGCCAATAAACAGCCAGAGTTGAAAGGAATGCAGCAAGTAGGGAGGGGCCAAAGTGGGCCAAAGATGAAGGGAAAAGTTGGGTTTCAACACTGGAACAAGCTGCTCAAGCTTCCTGGAGTACTCCATGGCAGTGGAGGGAGTGTGGAGGCAGGTGTGAGGATGCCAGGGACTGCAGGCTGGGATTCTGGAACAGGGCAGTTTGTCATAGAATCATAGGATCATAGAATCATAGGATCACAGAATCATAGAACCATAGAATCATAGAATCATAGAATCATAGAGTCATAGAATCATAGAATCATAGAATCATAGAACCATAGAATCACAGGATCATAGAATCATAGAATCATAAAATCATAGAACCATAGAATCACAGGATCATAGGATCATAGTATCATAGAATCACAGAACCATAGAATCATAGAGTCATAGAATCATAGGATCATAGAATCATAGAATCATAGGATCATAGAATCATAGAACCATAGAATCACAGAATCATAGGATCATAGAATCATAGAATCATAGGATCACAGAATCATAGGATCATAGAATCATAGAACCATAGAATCACAGAATCATAGGATCATAGAATCATAGAATCACAGGATCATAGTTAGGGTAGAAGGGACCACAAGGATCAGCCAGTTCCAACCCCCAACATAACATTCCAACATAACCTCCAACATAACACTGCACAACTCCACTGCCATGCCTGCAGCCTCTGACCTTCCTTCTGTACCCTCCCTGCCTTCTCCTCTTGGATCTCACCAGGTGGCCTGTCACATGCCCAGAGGTAAGTGAGCAGTCTGCAGTCTCTACACCTGAGTCCCAGGTGTGGCAATGTTTCTTTGGGTTTACACTTTTCCTGATCACAGAACTACAGAATTATTTCAGTTGGGGAAGACTTCTGAGATCATCAAGTCCAGCTGTTGACCCAACCCCACCATGTCCACGAAACCCTGGCCCCAAGTGCCATGACCACAGGCTTCTTGAACACCTCCAGGGATGGGGACTCCACCACCTCCCTGGGCAAATCTCATACCACCAAAGAATGTGCTTCTAGACCAGATAAACAGAGAGGAACCAGCCTGAAATTGTGCCAGGGGAGGCTTAGGTTGGAGATGAAGAACAATTTCTTTGCTGCAAGAATGGTCAGGGATTGGAAGAGGCTGCCCAAGGAGGTGGTGGAGTCCCCATCCCTGGAGATGTTCCAGAAACCTTTGGCCATGGCATTTGGGGCCAGGGTTTGGTGGCCGTGGTGGTGCTGGGTTGCTGTTTGGATCTGATGCTCTTAGAGGCCTTTTCCAACCAAACAGTTCTATGATTCTGTGATTGTTAGAGGCCCAAAGTCCAGCTGTCTGGACACAGAGGAGCTGCTGCACTCCCATTCAAAGCCTTCTGCCCATGCTCACCACAGGGGTTTGCTTTATTTTCTTCTAAGCCCAGGAGCCAGAGCTCTCTGTTTCTCTGCAGAGCTATAAATTGAAACTAAAGAGCAGATTGAAAAGCAGCAGCTTGTACTGCATAAGCAGTGACCTTCCTGAAGAACTTTAATGCCTGAAACATCCTCATACTTGTTTTGAATCAATCCAATATCACCTCAGCACAAGGCAATCTCTCTGTCTGAAAAGGGCTGTGAGGAGGAACAAGCTTGGCTAAGCCAGGCTGGCAGTGTTGCAGGCAGGGTTTTGATGACAGGAGTGCAGGTACCACTTCTCCTTAATGGCATTGATTAAAAGCTTTGAAGGTATCCTCCCCTCCATGGGGTGACTTTGATCTGGGTGAGGGGAATGCTTTTTGGGTTGTTTTCTTCTCTCTCCTCACAGGTGCAGCTTCATCACTTCTGCTGCTGCTAATGGAAATCACAGGTTCTGTGCTGGCAATGGGGCCACAGAACCTTGCACAAATCCTTTTACCTTCAAGTCAAGTTGGAGATGGCTTCATGCAGAGTAATGGAGAGTGTGTGTGTGTGTGTGTGTGTCAGGAAGTGTTTGAGGTCAAAGAGGGTCTTGCAGTAGGTTGGAGCTGTGCTGAAGAGTGAGATTTGGAGTGAGTCATTTATCTTTTGAATTGCAAGGGTTTTTTTCTGTAAAAGCAGGACACAAACCCCTTGGTCTTTGTTGTCCTTCACTTGAGGTTTAAGTCCCTGCCTGCTGCACAGGAGCTGATGAGTGGAGAGGCACCTTCCAGCCTTTACTGCAGCTGTTTACAGCAAGGGCTGCAGGAGACAGCTCACAAAGCCAGCACCCCTCTTCAGAGGGGCTGGGAGGCGGGTAGTACATTGAAAAGCTGCACAGCAATTCATGGTTGGTCACTTTCTGTCACCTAAACAGGGCTCTTGTGCACAGGCTCCCAGGATTGGCTTGTTCATTATACAGAGGGAGGTGTTCCAGAGGGGATTGGATGTGGCACTTGGTGCCATGGTTTAGTAGTCATGAGGTCTCGGGTGACAGGTTGGACTTTGATGATCCTTGAGGTCTTTTCCAACCTTATTGATTCTGTGATTCTGTGAAATTAGCATGTGGAGTCTCCTCCCAGAGGTGTGATTTTTTGCCATGCTAATTAGTCTTAGGTGACTTTAGGTTACCTTTAGGTGGTCTCACTCCCCTCTTTCCCACCCCTGTCTGGTCAGGAGGTGATCCATCTAATTGCATTAGCCCATACCAGTGTTACCTTGTGTTGTCTTCATCACAGCACCATAGAACTGTTGAGGCTGGAAGAGACCTTTGAGGTCATGCAGTCCAAGCACTCTCCTGGAGCACACCATCCCACCACTACTGGTAAGCCACCACCACTAAAGCATGGCCCTCAGCACCACATCNCATGTGGAGTCTCCTCCCAGAGGTGTGATTTTTTGCCATGCTAATTAGTCTTAGGTGACTTTAGGTTACCTTTAGGTGGTCTCACTCCCCTCTTTCCCACCCCTGTCTGGTCAGGAGGTGATCCATCTAATTGCATTAGCCCATACCAGTGTTACCTTGTGTTGTCTTCATCACAGCACCATAGAACTGTTGAGGCTGGAAGAGACCTTTGAGGTCATGCAGTCCAAGCACTCTCCTGGAGCACCCCATCCCCCCACTACTGGTAAGCCACCACCACTAAAGCATGGCCCTCAGCACCACATCCATACCTCTTTTAAATACATCCAAGGGTGGGGACTCCACCACCTCCCTGGGCAGCCTGTTCCAGTGCCTGAGAACCCTTCTCTACTTTGAGGGTGCTGGAGGCCTGGAGCAGGCTGCCCAGAGAGGTTGTGGAGCCTCCTACTCTGCAGAGATTCCAACCCACCTGGCCATTGTGATCCTGGGCAAGCTGCTGTGGGTGGCCTGCTTTAGCAGGGGGGTTGGACTGGTGATCTGGGTGATCTCCAGAGGTCCCTTCCAACCCATACCAGGCTGGGATTCTGCAACAGGGCAGTGCACTCTTGCTGGTTCTCACATCCCTGGACCATAAATGCTTCTGGTGTCAGCCATGGCTATTCTCCTCCAGATGCAGCTCTGCAGTGGAGGTATTCCCATTCTGATCCTGGGATAATCTCACAGCTGCTTCATTTCTGAGGTGTAAATTATATCCCTGGTGGGCTAGGGAGAAGCTGCCACTTTGCAGCTGAGCTCACTGGCTTGACAAAGAAATCTCAAAAAAAAAACAAAAAAACAAAAAAAAAACCAACAAAAAACCAAAAACCAAAAAAGAAAAAAAAACCACAGGGAATGGAACAAAACTCAACAAACCCAAAACAACCACTACCACCAACTCAAAAGAAGGATTAAGAAACAACCACAAAAAAAGGTGGGAGTCGGGAGGCTGCCAGCCTGGGAGCAGCAGCAGCAGCTGGTGCTGCCCAGCACTGCCAAGAGAGCTGATGGCCTGAGGACAGCTGAGGCAGGTGGACACTGCCCCTGAGGTGTCCAGAGGTCGCTTACTGTGGTCACTGAGGAGCCAGCACCATCTGCAGACTCAGGTGGTCACAGTAAGAGTGGCACATGGCAGCCAAATGGCTGAGCTGGGAGCCTGAGCTACAGTCCACGGGAGACACCTTCACTGTGCTGCTGGCAAGAGTTTGGTCTGTGCTTGGCAGCAGGGACCTCATCCTAAACCAGCCCAGGAGCCTGGACAGCCTCTCCTGCCCTTAGCTTGTGCTCAGGGCTTTGTGGGCCAGCAGTGTATGAAAGGCTGGGCCAGGGCTGCTGGTGGTGGCCTCCCAGCCCACAGCCTCTGAGTTACTCTGGTTCTGATAAGAAGTCGAAAATTTGAAACTGGTCCTTTCTGGTCCCAACTGAACAACTATGGCCCATGAGGAATGAATGCCTGTGCTGGTTGCCTCAGTTCCTGGCAATGACTGATCCCTGGTGTCAGCCTCCAGTCACCCAGAGGAGCATCGCTGGAAACCCATCTGGGACCCACCTCCTGTAATTTCCTCCTGCAAAGACAAACTTCACTTTATCCACTCCACTGGCAGTAAACTGAAGCTGATTTCCCTCCTCTGCCAGGGCACATTAGGAGATCTTTGATTTCTGCCCTTGCCCATGCCTGGATGATTTGCTCTTCCCTTGTATTTCCTGACAGCTTCCTCTTTGTGAGGCAGCTCCTGCCCCAGGCTGCCTTCTCCCCTCCGGCACCGCAGCGCTGAGAGCTGATGGGTGAGGAGTGGCTGATGGTTAGCAGATCAGTACCGACACTTCTGTTCCCTTGTCCTCACGCTGGATACCCTGGTAGCTATCACTCCTCCTCTTCCCCGTGATGGATCATCCCTCCAGGCAGCTGAACAAAGTCCTCCATTAGCTGCCCCAGCCCCGGCCGCGGGAGCCCTGCCAAAGACAGTGCTGGTACCTGAGGCTGCTCTGCTGATAGACCTCACAAAGGGCTGGGCAGGCAAAGCCCTCCCTTTGAAGGTGCTCTCTGGGAATTTTAGGGTGTCAGGCAGTGATAGGACTGGGGGGAATGGAACAAAACTAGAAATGAGGAGATTCAGATTGGATGTTAGGAAGAAATTCTTCCCCATGAGGGTGGTGAGAGCCTGGCAGAGGTTGCCCAGGGAGGTGGTGGAAGCCTCATCCCTGGAGGTTTTTGCAGCCAGGCTGGAGGTGGCTGTGAGCAACCTGCTGTGGTGTGAGGTGTCCCTGGGCATGGCAAGGAGGGCTGGCCCTGGATGGTCCTTGAGGTCCTTTCCAACCCTAACAATTCTATAATTCTGTGGATGATGGCAGGAGGTACAGGTGGGAGGGGGGAAATCTGATTACTAAAAGAAGCCATCCTCACTCCCCCTTCTCATTACTGGCATTTGGAAGGCAGGATTCACATTTCTTCCAGGCTCTGGTGTTGGCTACAGATGTGAAGCTGTTGTCTCTCAGGAGTGCTTCCACCAGCAGAATTCAGCTGGGAGGAAATGGGCTGGTGACACCCAGCAGACAATGATCTGTTGGGAAGGATCCTCTGCAGATGTGTTTCCTCTTCATCAGCACTTAGCATTATCAATGAGCCTCCTTCCCTTCTGCCCCACACTAAATTGGGACTGATGTTTTAGCTTGCTTTGCCTTTTTGTGGTGTTGTTTGTTTGTTTCCTCCCCCTCAGAAGGATGAAATAAATGAGTGAAAGCAAAGCAAGAAAATGGATCTGTTCTGGGTGGGCCAGAGAAGAGGAATGAGGCTTCCAGTGGAGCCTAGACACAAACTCTGCTGGGCAACATCAGTGTGGTCATAGAATCACAGAATGGCCTGGGTTGGAAGGGACCTCCCAAGCTCATCCAGTCCAATCCCCCTGCACTCAGCAGGGACTTCCTCCACTGGATCAGGTTGTCCAAAGCCCTGTGCAGCTTCACCTTGAATGTCTCCAGGGATGGGGCTTCAGCCACCTCCCTGGGCAACCTGTTGCAGCGTTTCACCACCCTCATAGTGAAGATCTTGTTGCTTAGGTTTCAGCTGTGCCCTGCCCTGTGCTGGCTGTCACTCCTTTAGTAAAAGCAGAGAGGACTTTTTCTTTCAGAAGCTTAGATTCCTAGAATAGATTGGGTTGGAAGGGATCTTTTAAAGGTCTTCTAGTCCAACCCTGCAACCAGAAGGGACATTCCCAACTGGATCAGCTTGCTCAGAACCCTATCATGCCTGATCTTGAATGTTTCTAGGGTCCACCACCTCCCTAGGCAAACTGATTCCAGTGTTCCACCAGCCTCCTAGTAAAGATCTTCTTCCTAATGTCCAACCTAAATCCACCCTGGATGATGTTAGAGATCTCTTCCAACCAAACCAACTCTATGGTTCTGTGATCTTTCCATGGTCATGCTGTGGTGTGTGGCCTTCCTCCTTACTGCCTTGCATTCTCTGTATTAAAGTTTGTCTTCCCAGCTCCAAACCCCCAGCTAAGCCTGGTTTAGCTCCAGGCATGGTAGTGGTTGGACTCTTGAGGCTTGAGTGATCTTGAGGCTCTTTTCCAACCAAAATGATTTTATGCTTCCATGCTAATGCTACATGAATTTTGCATCCAGAGTTATTCCCTGCTGCTGCTTTTTTGGAAAGGTTTTTCTTTTTTCATCCTTTTGTAGCACAACTCAGCTATTTTCAGGGGAAAAAAAAAGAAAAAAACCACCAACCAACAACAATGGCAAACATTCATTTTTAATAGGGAGATCTTTTATCTAAGTACTTCAAATGAAGAAGCACATCCAGTGTGCTTTTATTTCATTGCATCTAATTTACTGTATTAAACCTCCTGTGCACTGGCTTTCATTTACATGACCCTGTTTACTTAATTTTAGGCTGAGAGGGTTAGTAGGGAAAAAAATAATAAAGTAATCAGATTCTTTTTTTTTTTTTTTTGATGGAACAACTGCAGGAAAAAGTTTCCTTCTTGAGCAGAGTGAAAATGAGAATTTGAATGTTGGCTTCCATTCAGGGAGTACTTGGAAAAAAACCCTAAAACAAAACAAAAAAACCCTGCTAAAACAAAACACAAACCCTTAAGCCAAAACAGAAAGCCCTAAGCCAAAACAGAAAGCCCTAAACCAAAACAGAAACCCCTAAGCCAAAACAGAAAGCCCTAAACCAAATCACAAACTCCTAAGGCAAAAGAAAATCGTGTAAGAGAAAACACAAAGCCCTAAAACAAAACACAACCCCTAAACCAAAACAAAAAGTCCTAAAAGGAAACAAAAAACCCTAAGACAAAACACAAACCCTTAAACCAAAACACAAACCCCTAAAACAAAACACAAACCCTTAAAACAAAGCAAAAGTCCCTAAGGCAGAACACAAACCCCTAAAACAAAACACGAACCCCTAAAAGAAAACCCCCTAGAACAAAACACAAACCCCTAAAACAAAGCAAAAGCCTCTGAAGCAAAACACAGATCCCTAAACCAAAAGTCCCTAAACCAAAACACAAACCCCTAAACCAAAACACCTAAAACAAAACACAAACACAAACCCCTGAACCAAAACACAACCCCCCAAAAAAACACAACCCCCAAAACAAAACACAACCCCCTAAAACAAAACACAAACCCCTAAACCAAAACACAAACCCCTAAACCAAAACAAAAATCCCTAAGACAAAATACAAACCTCTGAGCCAAAACACAACCCCCAAAACAAAACACAACCCCCTAAAACAAAACACAACCCCCTAAAATAAAACACAATCCCCTAAAACAAAACAAACCCCTCTAAGAAAAAACACAACCCCCTAAAACAAAACACAAACCTCTAAACCAAAAGAAAACCCAAAGAGCTAACCTCAGAACATTTGTTTTGGTTTTGTAGGGGGTTGGGTTGGTTTTGTTCCCTCCCTTGAAGCAAGAGCAAGCCCCTGGTCACCTGGAGTCCTGGGACAGTCCTCATCTTATCAAAAGACCACTCTGCCTCTGGCTTTAGGAGCTCCAGAAACCTGGGAAGACCATGAGGATGTCCTAGAGGTTGTTGAGAGGAGAGAAGGGACACTCCTGCTCCAGCTCAGAAGGGCTGGAAAGCCTGGGGGTGCTGGCCCCATGGCATCCACAGCCTCCCTGGGCAGTCTGTGCCAGAGTCTCACCAGCCTCATACTGGAGAACTTCTTCCTCAGCTCCAGTCTAACCCTGCTCTCCCTCAGCTTCATACCATTCCCACTTGTCCTGTCTCTGGACACCCTCAGCAAAAGTCCTTCTGCAGCCTTCCTGTAGGATCCCTTCAGGTNGAGCAAGCTCAGAGAAGGGAGGGACAGCAAGATGGATGTTTCCATGTGCCAAGGGCCTGTCCCCAAAATCAGAACTGGAAGGAGGGAAGGCTGGGATGAGACTGGCATTAAGCCACCTCATGAGATGCTGACACACTGCAGCTCCCCAGCTGCTGTGCTGGGGTGCAAGGGCTGGTGGCAATTTGGCTGAAACAGGATCAAGGCTGTGTCCTGTTGGTCAGCAGGGTGCAGTGAGGGGCCTGGGATGCTTCTCCTCTCACCACACTGGCCCCTTGCAGGGGCTGGGCTCAGAGAGCCAAGAGCTCTTCCCGATGGGCAGTGGGGGCTCATCTTTGTTGCCCTCCTGATTGGGAGCCATCCACAGCTGGGTGCCCCGGAGGTGGCTGAGCCTGCACACATCTCCCAGTGCCATGGAACTCCCTCCTTACTGCTGCTGTTTTCCTCCTTCTTGTGCTGCAGTGGCCAAAACACACCAGCAACCAGATCAAAAGGAGGCAGGCTGCCTGAGTGCTGCCATCTCCACAGACGTCAGAGGCTGAGGTGGGCACGGAATAAAGATCTCCTCTTCAGAGGAAATAAATAAGATGTTGATTGGCAAGCTAAATCCTGCCCAGCCTTACTGCCTGGCTGCCTGGAATCCCAAATGAGCCCAACTGCAACATGCTTTATGCTGTTTCCCTGCCCCGAATGCATTTTTTTTCTTTCTTTTTTTTTTTTTCTTTTTTTTTTTTCCTCCCCCAATCTATTTCCTTAAGCCTGCAGGACTGCTGTCTCCAATTCCACTTCCCATCTCTCCCCTCGGGCAGGAGCAGGCTAAATACAAGCTCTCCTTAGCGACAGCACCTTTCATTTCATGTCTCAGCTTTCTAAGCACATCGGAAGGGTTAGCATGTGTTAACAGAGCCATTGTCATGAGATAATGGACTGCTATTAGAGCAGCTCTTTTCTCTTCCCTTTTTTCTTTTTCTCCCTTTTTTCCCTTTTTTTTTTTTCCTTTTTTTTTTCTTTCCCCTCTCCTTCTGATGGCTGTGGGCAATTTTCCTCTGATGTGAGAAATGTCTTGCAGTTCCTGGACATATTATGTGGATCAGCCTTGTCACACAGCCCAATCACTTCTGTGATCTCTCTTTTCTCTCTCTCTCTCTTTTTTTTTTTTTTTTTGAGAAGGAAAGAAAGGATTAAAAATGCCCTCCTGGGATGGTTGTGTGGCAGCATGACAAAAATCAGGCCACTCGAGAGGGAAGAACTGATCCCAAGCTGAATAAACTGAGCCTGAAGATCAGCATCTCCAAGCAGGGCACTGCAGAAGCCTGTGGGGAGCTCTGCCATGAAGTCACCCTCTGCCTTTAAACAAGAGCCTGTCTCCAAGGGCTTCTTCTCCTCCTCTGCACAGCCTGGAGAAGTGGAGAGCATCAGCCTAAGCAGATAAATGTTGAGGTCAGAGTCTAAGGATTTATCAACTCTGGTTGCCATCTCCACTTGCCTCTCCTTAAGGAAATAAAGCAGCTTGGGTGACCTGGAAATATTAAGTCTGAGATAAGCAGGCAGGTAAAACAAGACAGAGGAGCTGGAAAGAGCAGCATGGACAGCAGGGGATGGCTTCCAGCTGCCATGAGGACTGTCCACAGGCAGGTCCTGCTGGAGGAGCAGCCCAGCCTCCTGCAGCAGCAGCCTTGTGTGGCAGGCAGCTCAGCACAGGCAAAGTTGTCCTGACTGCCCTCAGCAGCAGATCAGAGCAGGAGGTTGTCCCTATGGAGGAAAGAGTCCAGCAAAGCATCCAACCTCTACCCATGAGGTTTTGCTCCTGCACTGCAGTGAGGGATGCAGCCAGGGGAGCAAGGGGAGATTGCAGCTTTCTGAGCCCTCTTGAAGAGTGAGAGGAGAGTTGGGACCAAAATGCTGCTGGCCCAAGCTGGAGGTCAGGACACAGTGGTTGCAGGGATGCTGTAATGCCATGGATCTTCTTGTGAGGGCTTCTGCAGCAGTGCAGAGTGGTGGCAGCCAGCTGGGGTACATCAGGAGCCAGAGAGTCATGGCCAAACTACAGGTTGATGTGAACAGAAGCCAGGGAAGGGAGCTGGAGAAGAGATGTTGGGACACATTGTACTAGAGGGGACCTCTGGAGCAGGGCAAATGCAGAGCAGGTTGTTCAAGGCTGTGTCCAGCAGAGCTCAGAACAGAAGTGTTACTACCTTGACTCCTACTGCTGAAAGTATAAGGTTTGAAAATCTCACCTCTATCCTTTACCTGTGGCCAATTCATGCTCTTTGGTTTGGCTCCCTCCTTCCCTAGGACAGATTCATTCTCCCTCTGGCCATCCAGACAGCCAACTGAGTCAACTGTGTGCTGAGGCAGCCAAGAAGGCCACCAGCATCCTAGCCTGTATCAGGAATAGTGGCCAGCAGCAACAGAGAAGGGATTGTCTCCTTGTGCTCAGTACTGCTGAGGCCACATCTCCACTGCTGGGTTCAGTTTTGGGCTCCTCAGTCCAAGAAGGACAGTGAGGAGCTGGATCAGGTCCAAAGAAGGGCAACTAGGTTGGGGAAAGTTCTGGAGAACAGGGCTGGGCAGGAGCAGCTGAGGGAGCTGGGGGTGTTCAGCCTGGAGAAAAGGTGCCTGAGGGGAGACCTCATTGCTCTCAACTCCTTGAAAGGAGGCTGGAGCCAGGTGGGAGTTGGTCTCTTCTCTGTAGTAACAAGTGATAGAACAAGAGCAAAGGGCCTCAAGTTGTCTCAGAGGAGGTTTAGGTTGGATCTTGGGAAGAATTTCTTTCCTGTAAGAGTGGTCAGGGATCAGAACAGGCTGCCCAGGGAGGTGGTGGAGTCACCATCCCTGGGGGGGGGGGGTTTGAAAAACCTGTAGACATGGCACTGGGGCACATGGCTTAATGGCCATGGGGGTGTTGGGTCAACAGCTGGAGTTGGTGATCTTGAAGCTCTTTTCCAGTCAGAACAATTCTGTGACTCTGAGCTGTCCTTATGGCCAGTTCTGGCTCAGTGCAGCAGCCTTTTGGGAAGGAACCAGCATCTCTTCCTTCTGTTCCTTCCAGGGACAAGGGTGAGAAGGCAGCACTGAGGACAATTCCCTTCAGCCTGGTGGTGCACAGAAGATGCAGGATACAATCAGGGTGCCTCAGCCTGGGGCCAAGCAATCAGCACAGCCTGGATGCTCTTTTCCTGAAGCCCATGGCTGCTGTGGATCCCATGCTTGGTGTCCCACACCCTGAGGGGATGCTTATTTATTTATTTGCCTGCTTTATTTGTGATGCAAAGGTTAAACAAATCAAACATTAGCGATTCAGTGCAAATGACAGGAGGCTAAGTGGTGTTAGCTTTAATTATTGTCAGTGTCAAGGAGAACAAGCAGGAGCTGTAGGTCTGGTGCTGGGCAGGGTTGTTGGGGGGGGGGTTGGCAGGTGGTGATTTGCATTCAGATGGGGACATCTAGTGACTGTGATGACACAGAGCAGGAGCTGGAAAGCCTGGTTCGAGGCTTCCTCACCCTCTTGCGAGCAGCTTTTGCCTTGCCGATGCTGCTCCTCCCACCTCACCTTCACCTGCTGCCGCAAAGGGCATCCCGCAGGGGGATCGCAGGATGGTGTCAGTCGGAAGGGACCTCTGGAGATGTAGTCGAGATCAGCCTAGAAGGAGATGTTCCTGCTCACTGCACAGGGTTTGGACAGGGTGATCTTTGAGGGTCCCTTCCAAGCTGCTGTGTTCTGTGAGGTCATCCAGTCCCAACCTCCCCCTAAGGCAGGTATCACAGTACCACAGTCTCACAGGATGTTAGAGGCTGGAAGGGACCTCCAGAGATCATCCAGCCCAACCCCCCTGCCAGAGCAGCATCACCCAGGGGAGTCTGCACAGGAATGCCTCCAGGTGGGTTTGGAAAGTCTCCAGAGAAGGAGACTCCACAACCCCCCTGGGCAGCCTGCTCCAGAGCTCTGTCACCCTCACTGGAAAGAAGTTTCTCCTCATGTTGAAGTGAAATGTTCTCTGTTCAAGTTTGAACTCATTGTTCCTTGGCACTGGAAAGAAGTTTCTCCTCATGTTGAGGTTGGCGTAGAGAAGTTGTCCCCAGGGATGGGATGCCCCCAGAGACATCCCACTGGCCAGATCCTGCTGCCTCCTCTGGGGTGTTTTGTATCTTGCCATGGTGCAAGGCTTCCCAAAAGCCAACTCAGCACCGTGGGTTCTCTGCTGGGCTCTGTCCAGTGCTGTGTGGGGCAGGGGATGGGTCCTGTGAGCAGAGTTTGGCACAAGCATTGGCTCCTCTTAGTTCCCAGGGATGTACAGAATCCCAGTGTGGTGTGGGTTGGAAGGGACCTCTGGAGCTCATCCAGTCCAACCCCTCTGCTAAAGCAGGGCACCCACAGCAGCTTGCCCAGGATCACAATGGCCAGGGTGGGTTGGAATCTCTGCAGAGTAGGAGACTCCACAACCTCTCTGGGCAGCCTGTTCCAGGCCTCCAGCACCCTCACACCAAAAAAGTTTCCCCTCATAGTCAGATGGAACCTCCTGGGTTCCAGTTTGTGCCCATTGCCCCTTGTCCTGTCCCTGGGCACCACTGACAAGAGCCTGGCCCCAGCCTCTTGCCCCCCACCCTTTAGCTCTTGCTGAGCATTGCTCAGATCCCCCAGCAAAGCTGGTGACCAGGGATGGCTCTGTCTGCCAGGGGCTCTGTGGTGCCCACACACCAGGCTATAGCATGGGGCAGGAGGAGCTGTGGGGTCCCAGTTCCCGTGGCACTGGGCAGTGGCTGCTCCCAGTACAGCCATTTCTGGATGCATCCCATTGTCCAGCAGACTGTCAGGAAAGCCAGCCTGGCTCCTGCTCTGCCTCCTCCATGCAGAGCTGTTTCTTCATTCAGTGCATGGCCAAGGCTGTGTGTGGTCACCTGGAGCCAGGTTCCCTGCAGGGCAGGTCTGCTGCTGACCACCTGGCCATGTGCATGCAGCTTTGATCCCACCACCTGCTCTGCTGAGGGGCTGTCTCCAGCTCCTTCTCTGTTACACCTCTTGTCCCAAACGTCCTCTGCTCAGGAAAACTTACCTGGGAAGTGCAAGCCCAGCTTTTCTCTTTTATTCATGCTCCAAGCAGACAGCCTCACCCCAGCCAGCAGCCCTGTGTGCTTTAAACCAAAGATCCTTTTTCTCTCACTGCCTTTCCCACACCCAGCCAGCTCTCTCCCTCCTTTCTGAGCAGCTGGTCTTCTGAGGCTTTCCAGGCTGTCCTCCAGGTTGAGGACATGGAGAAACTGGAGGGCTTGGTAAAAGGTGTGGCCCAGTGTGATCCTACAGTGTGAGGGTGTGAGCCAGAGCCACCTTCCAAGCCCTCACTGCCCATCGGGAAGAGCTCTTGGCTCTCTGAGCCCAGCCCCTGCAAGGGGCCAGTGTGGTGAGAGGAGAAGCATCCCAAGCCCCTCACTGCACCCTGCTGACCAACAGGACACAGCCTTGATCCTGTTTCAGCCAAATTGCCACCAGCCCTTGCACCCCAGCACAGCAGCTGGGGAGCTGCAGCGTGTCAGCATCTCATGAGGTGGCTTAATGCCAGTCTCATCCCAGCCTTCCCTCCTTCCAGTTCTGATTTTGGGGACAGGCCCTTGGCACACGGAAACATCCATCTTGCTGTCCCTCCCTTCTCTGAGCTTGCTCCCTTTGCTCAGCCATTACCAGAAGGAAGTGCTCAGTGGGGCTGGGAAGCTTCCCTCACTGTCCTGCACACTAAACAGATCACCCAGAAGGCAAACCCTGGGTGCAGTCCCAGGCTGCATCAAGTGTGACCAGCAGGGCAAGAGAGGGGATTCTGCCCCTTGATTCTGCTCTGCTGAGACCCTACCACCAATCCTGCCTCCAGTTGTGGTGTCTCCAGCATCAGAAGGACACAGAGCTGTTGGAGTGAGGCCAGAGGAGGCCACAAAGATGCTCCAAGGGCTGGAGCAGCTCTGCTGTGAGGCCAGGCTGAGGGAGCTGGGGGTGTTCAGCCTGGAGAGGAGAAGACTCCAGGGGGACCTTAGAGCTGCCCTCCAGTACCTGAAGGGATCCTACAGGAAGGCTGCAGAGGGACTTTTCCTGAGGGTGTCCAGAGACAGGACAAGTGGGAATGGTATGAAGCTGAGGGAGAGCAGGGTTAGACTGGAGCTGAGGAAGAAGTTCTCCAGTGTGAGGCTGGTGAGACTCTGGCACAGGCTGCCCAGGGAGGCTGTGGATGCCTCCTGCCTGGGGGTGTTAAGGGCAGGCTGGATGAGTTCTTGAGCAGCTGAGTCTAGTTGAAGGGAGTCCCTGGGCATGGTGGGGAGGTTGGAGTAGATGATCTCAGAGATCCCTTCCAGCCTGAGCCATTCCATGATTCCCTTCTCTTTCCCACATTTATGTCTACCTTCAATTTTCTTTTCCCCTTACACCTGGCTGCTCTCACAGTCTCCTGCATATCCATTTGAAATGAATCCTTTATTTCCCAGAGCAGCCTTTGCTATCAGCTCCAGCCCTGGCACCAGTAATTGCTTTCCTCCTATTAGCTGGTGAGACTCTGTGGCTAATTTGTGGGTACACTGATAAAAACCCTCAAGTGTCAGCTGATTACACCAAAATTTTACTGCATGAAAGGTCAGGACATTATTTCCCCCATGTAGCTGCTTTATTCATTTGATGTCTTCCTGAAAGGTCTTGCAACAGAGTTCCTGAACCCCCAGGGAGCTCTGCCACACAGCCTGACTGCAGCCATCCCTTTGTGTTCCCCACTGTGCACAGACAGCTCTGCAGTCAGCAGTTCACCAAGAGCTCTGACCCACCCCAGCTCCCTGCTACCTGTTGGCAACTTGACCCCTGGTGGGTTGTGCCATGGTGCCAAAGTCTCTGTTTTCAGGGCTGGGTGTGGAGAAGTTGCCCTCTTAAAACTCCTGAACCAGTTTCCAGACTGATGGATGTGGAGAAGTTGCCCTTTTCCAGTTCCTACACCCACTGAATCCCACACTCCCAATATGGAAGGGGTTGGGAGGGACCTCTGGGGATCATCCACTCCAACCCACTGCTAAAGCAGGGCACCCACAGCAGCTTGCCCAGGGTCACAGTGGCCAGGGGGGGTTGGAATCCTGGCAGAAAAGACTCCACAGCCCCTCCAGACAACCTGCTTCAGGGCTCCAGCACCCTCACAGGATGGAATCTTTCCTCCTGGGGTATCTGGGGGTATCTGGGACCTCTTCCCTTGCTGTGTGCCCTGGTAAGGCCCTGAGAAAGAGCTGGCTGTGGAATGAACCTGCAGTGTTCTGTGCTGCAGTGAATAGGAGCAGGCTCTGACCCTTCTCTCTCTCTCCAAAACAAGGAGGTTTGCATCAAGAGAAGGCCACAGCAAATCAGGGCAGGGTGTGGGGGACAGCCTGTGTGACCCCAGAGGCATCACTTCCATCCCAGGCTGTGCCAAGAACTGCTGTCTGTCAGTTGTGGGCAGGTCTCCATCATCCAGGATGGAAAATCAGAGGGGGTGAGTGTGCTCAGAGGTGTAGGAAGATACACTCCTCATTGCTCAGCTGTCACACTGTGTGCCTTGTCCTAGATCACAGAATTGTTTCAGTTGGAAGAGACCTCTAAGATCATCCAGTCCAGCTGTGAACCCAACCCCACCATGGCCATCAAACCCTGTCCCCATGTGCCATGGCCACAGGTTTCTTGAACACCTCCAGGGATGGGGACTCCACCAACTCCCTGGACAGCCTGTGCCAATCCCTGACCACTCTTACAGGAAAGAAATTGTTTCTAACCTCCAATCTAATCCTCCCCTGGCACAATTTCAGGCCATTTCCTCTCCTTCTGTCACCTGAGACTAGAGAGAAGAGCCCAATCCCCACCTCACTGCAACCTCCTTTCAGGCAGCTGCAGAGAGCAATGAGGTCTCCCTTCAGCCTCCTCTTCTCCACATCAAACACCCCCAGCTCCCTCAGCTGCTCCTCCCCAGCCCTGTTCTCCAGACCCTTCCCCAGCTTTGTTGCTCTTCTCTGGACCTGCTTCAGCTCCTCAATGTCTTTCATCTCAGCAACTCAGTTGTGCTTTATTTGCCTGAGGATGGACCTGGAGAGAAGGACTCTGCCTTCCCCCCCATCCCTGCAGTGCCTTCTAGGATGACTCAAGCCCTTTACAATGCCTTTGTCCTGCATCCTTAGGTTCACTTTCTCCACAGAGAGGGATCATGGAATGGTCTGGGCTGGAAGGGAGGTCCAAAGGCCATCGAGTCCAACTCCCTCTGCAGTAAGCAGGGACATCCCCAACTGGATCAGGCTGCCCAGACAATAGTCTGATGTTCCCCTAGGAACAGAGGATTAGCTGAGGAGAGAGATCTTCAGTATTCATCTTTGCCTCTAGTCTAACCCACACAGTACAGAACAGTGGGAACAGGCCATGGGACAATAAATACCACAACAGCTGCAAAAAGAGTTTCTGCCATGATTGGTGATTAAAAAAAAATCAACAGACCTTAAAGGAGCAGCTGAAGGAGAAAAGCCACTTAGGATTTATTGCCAGAGCTCTGACCCTGAGCAAGTTCCTCATTAAAGGAATTACACAGGGAGTGTACTAAAGGCTGTGGCACTCTTGGCGTCTTGAAGCCTCTTCCCAAATTGAGCATAAAATGACAAATAATAATGTGCACAACATAAATTCCCTACCACCTTAAACTGCCTGCTCCCTGAGTTACCTCAGAGGACTGAGAGAGAGAAAGAGGGGCACAAGGATGAGCAGAGGGCTGGATCTGCTCTTCTATGAGGATTCTATGATTCTATGAAAGAAGCTCACTGGTTGTGATTTTTTTTGTTTTGTTTCATTTCATCTCCTTTTCTTTTCTTTTCTTTTCTTTTCTTTTCTTTTCTTTTCTTTTCTTTTCTTTTCTTTTCTTTTCTTTTCTTTTCTTTTCTTTTCTTTTCTTTTCTTTTCTTTTCTTTTCTTTTCTTTTCT
>VXBD01001789.1:51364-73204 GCA_013399975.1 Indicator maculatus
CCTTTTCCTTTTCCTTTTCCTTTTCCTTTTCCTTTTCCTTTTCCTTTCCCTTTTCCTTTTCCTTTTCCTTTTCCTTTTCCTTTCCCTTTCCCTTTCCCTTTCCATTTTCCTTTCCCCTTTCCCTTTTCCTTTCCCCTTTCCCCTTTTCTCTTTCCCTTTCCCTTTCCTTTTTTTTCCTGAGGAACATGAAATTCCTGCAGCCTGGGACAAGTTTTGCAGCCTGCTGTTGCTTGGAGAAAAAGGAAAAAAAAAAAAAAAGAATCATCATCATCATAACTGCTCTGCTACCTACCCATTCATTAGCAGCAATTACTCTGTATTAGTGTTACAAATTGCTATTGAAAGATGTTACCAAGCTGGAAGGCCTCAGTTTAATTGAAAGCACTTTGTTTTTTTTTTTTTCCTCACTTGATTACTAATGGCCCTGTGTTATAATATCAATGACCTGCGTGAGAAAATTGCTTCCCCAGAGGGGATTTTGTTGGCAAAAGAGCTCTGCTGGAAGGCTGAGCTTTCCTCCTGCCTTTGGGAGCAGTGGAGGGTCAGGTTTCCTATGGCAGGCCCAGCACTTGAGGGGAGATAAGGAAAATGTGAGCAAGGATTTCTTTTTTTCTTTTTTTTTTTTTTGGCCATACCTAAAGGACAGCAATTTATAATTTATTTTAGGATCTAAAGGAACTTGGGACTTCGTGGCAATGTGGAGAGAAGGACTGGTTGGAGCTGAGCACCTCTCCTTCTGCCGAGCCATCCTCATGAGGTTCAGCAAGACCAAGGGCAAGGTCCTGCAGCTGGGTCAGGACAAATCCAGGCTGGGCAGGGAGTGGCTTGAGAGCAGCCCTGAAAAAAAGGCCTTGGGGTGCTGGTGGAGGAGAAGCTCACCAGGAGCCAGCAGTGAGAACTTGCAGCCCAGAGAGCCAAGCAGAGCCTGGGCTGCAGCAAGAGAAGTGTGGCCAGCAGGGCCAGGGAGGNAGGTGGTTGAGGCCCCATTCCTAGAGGTTTTAGCAGCCAGGCTGGATGTGGTTGTGAGCAACCTGCTGTAGTGTGAGGTGTCCCTGGCCATGGCAGGGGTGTTGGAACTAGATGATCTTGAGTGTCCCTTCCAACCCAAACCATTCTATGAAGAGAATCTCCATGTCTGCAGAAGGCTCATTTCACACCCTCCAGCAGCAACTCTCTCCAGCACTGGAAGCCTTGCTAGCTGGGAATCATCACATGCTGTGCTTGGATCTGCATCCTGCAGCCATCTCTGCACTGGTGGGGATGCTCTGTATCTGACCCTCACAGAATCCTAGAATCCCTCTTGGAAGAGACCTCTGAATAAGAAGAATTTTTTTTACAGTGAGGGAGGTGAGACACTGGAACAGGTTATCCAGGGAGGCTGTGGATGTCCCCTTCCTAGAAGTGGCCAAAGCCAGGTTGGATGAGGCCTTGAGCAAGCTGGGCTGGTGCGAGGTGTCCCTGCACAGGGCAAGGGGGTTGGAACTGGATGGTCTTTAAGGTCTCTTCCAACTCAAACCATTCTATGAAGAGAATCTGCAGAAGGCTCATTTCATACCCTCCAGCAGGGATGTTTTCACTGTTAGCTCAGCACTCCAGAATTTGGGATGGATGAGTGTGGGCTGTTTTGTTTGGGTTTTTGCTTTGTTTCTTCCCATTGTGTGCAGCATCTTTTGTTTCCAAGCTAAGCATGTAATTAGCTGAGAGAAAATGCAGAGAGGGAGAGAGAGAGAGAGAGAGAGGGAGACTCCTCCAGCAGGTTTCCATCTTGTTGCCATTGGCAATCCATTAATGAGGTCTAATTACAATGTCAGAAGGCTGTGTTCTAGCCCAGTGACTAATTGACTTTGGAGATGCAAGAGCTCTTTTGTTGTTTTAAGCCAAGGGAAAGCGAGAAGGGAGGGGGAAATAATTGTTAATTAGTTTAGTTCTGCTTTATCTGGAACACAAAACAAAATATTAGTTACAGAAGCAATTCTCTGCCTCATAATAGATGTTGGCCCTCCTGCAGCATTCTCTCCTCCTGCATCTGCAGCTGTTTGTGGCTCACTGCTCTCTGGTGTTCCCTAGGGAGGGGTTTGCTGCCTGAGGAGGTCTGGGTAGACCAAAAAGGTGACTCTGGGTTGAGGGTTTTCATTGAATAAGGAGCACAGTATGGAGAAACATGAAGATTGCTCCTTGGCTGGGGGGATAGAGGGATGGATGGATGGATGGATGGATGGATGGATGGATGGATGGATGGATGGATGGATGGATGGATAGATGGATGGATGGGTGGATAGATGGATGGATGGGTGGATGGATGAATGGATGGATAGATGAATGGATGGGTGGATGGATGAATAGATGGATGAATAAACTCTAGGAAAGACATCTAGGGAGAGGCAGATCTAATGGTGTATTCTCCATAAAATTGGAAGAGCTGCTCTGTCTCCATGTAGGGACTTTTCTTTGTAGCATCCAGGAATATTGTTCTGAAACAAGGAAGTTGGTGATTTAGGAAGACACTCTGTCTCCTAGGCCCTTCCTCAAGGTGGCTTGCAGAGGTTTGAAGGAGAAATGAGTCACAGAAACACGGAATGCCAGGTTGGAAGGGACCTCCAGGATCATCTGCTCCAACCTTTCTAGATAATGAGTTGGCCCAGGTAATGAACTGGAATGGTGCTCATGAAGTTCAGTGAGGACAAGTGCAGAGTCCTGCACCTGCATCCCATCCCTGGAGATGTCTAAGGCCAGGCTGGATGAGGCTCTGGCCAGCCTGATGTAGTGTGAGGTGCCCCTGCCCATGGCAGGAGGGTTGGAACAGATCCTTGTGGTCTGATTGTATGATTCTATGATCTGGGGAGGAGTAACCAGTTCAGAGCAGGGGTTGCCCTGCTGGAAAGCAGCTCCATGGAGAAAGACTTTGGAGTCCCAGTGGACAGCAAGTTCTCCATGGGACACCAATGTGCCCTTGTGGCCAGTGGCATCCTCGGCTTCATCCTTGTAGCCAGCAGGGCTAGGGAGGTTCTCCTGCCCCTTTGCTCTGCCCTGGTGAGACCACACCTGGAATACTGTGTCCAGTCTGGGGCTCTCCAATTCAAGAGAGGCAGAGACCTGCTGGAGAGAGTCCAACAGAGGCTATGAGGATGATGAAGGGACTGGAACCTCTCTGCTATGAAGAAAGGCTGAGAGCCCTGGGGCTGTGGTGTTGTCAGACAACTACCTCAAAGCTTACACGAAGGAAAAGCAAAACAAAACAAAAAAAAAAAGGTGAAATTAGTTTCTAAAACTTCCAGCAAACTTTTATTATTCACCCCAAACATGCCTGCTACATGGTGGTGACATCTCTGCCCAGGCCAGGCTGCTCTGAAAAGCTTCTCACATAGTCTCAACTATAAATATTTTGATACAAAAAAAAAAAAAAACATCCCCACCCCACTCCCTCCCCCCCTGAACCCAAGCCCTTGTGCTCACACCCAGTGGTGGCCAGGGGGTCATCAGCACATGTGGCTTCCTCCCTCCACACCCAGCCAGACTACAGCTGTGGGAGACAGGCAGCTTTGGGTGCTTCCAGTCCACCTTGCTCTGCTGTCTTGCCAGTGCTGGGAATCCAGGACAGAAGAAGAGTTGTCTGAAAGGTGTTGAGATGAACTTACTGCTTTTGAAGGTGCTTCCAGGTGTGGGATAAGGAAGGAGGTAGTGAGCTTCTGGTTGGCACAGCCATAAAGGCAGCTCAGAGGAGGCCATGGTAATGAGGAGGGGGCTGGAGCACCTCTCCTGTGAAGACAGGCTGAGGGAGCTGGGGTTGTTCAGCCTGGAGAAGAGAAGGCTCCAGGGAGACCTTGGAGCAGCCTTCCAGTAGCTGAAGGGGGCTACAAGAAGGCTGCAGAGGGACTGTTTGCAAAGGCCTGCAGGGACAGGACCAGGGGCAATGGTTTGAAATGAGAGCAGAGCAGATTGAGCTTGGATGTGGGGAACAAGTTCTGCACCACGAGGGTAGTGGAACACTGGCACAGGCTGCCCAGGGAGGTGGTTGAATCCCCATCCCTGGAGGTGTTGAGGCAGAGATGTGGTGCTGAGGGCCATGGTTTAGCACCAGACTTGGCAGAGTCAGAGAATGGCTGGGCTGGATGACTTCAAAGGTCTTTTCCAACCCAAATAATTCTATGATTCTATAAACTAGCAGCAGCAGCAGCAGCCTATCCTAGCTGGTCTGGGAGATCATTGCTCTGCTTCACCTAGTTACTGACAGAGGCTCCATGCTGGCAGGAACAGCTCCCAGTCAGAAGCTGATCAGCAGCTCTGCCCTTTTGACACTCAGCAGCTGAGTTGATTTTGAGTCACTCTGACTTCTCACTTAAATTATCTCAGGCCCAGAAACCAAAGATGCAGGAGAACACAGCAAGGATTCACAGAACTCATAACCAAGTGCTTCTTAACACACACACAGACACACACACAAACACACACACACAGACACACACACAAACACACACACACAGACACACACACAAACACACACACACACACTCTCACACACACACATATATGTATATTAAGTTTTAAATCAAACCCATATCTTCCCCTCCTCCCCCCATCTCTCCCCCTTTTACTTTTATTTTCTTTTTAATGCATGCAACAAACATTAGCATGGTCTAGCTGCTGGTCACACACACAGTGCTCTGCCCTCTCTACAAGGCCTGCTCTACTTTATACTTCTTCTCTTTTAAACAAATGCAGGTAGATTAGACTCTGTACAAACAGAAGCTGGCTCACAGCCCTGGGGCCAAGCCAGCCTCCTTTACAAGTGAAGGAGCTGTGGTTCTCTTGGGGAAGGAGGGAAGTTGCTGCTGGTTTGGGGCTCTTAGATGATCTTGTTCTCCAGGGCTTCGATCCTCTTTGCCACAGCATCCAGTGAGGAAGAGTTAAGGGAGGAAAAATAATTAATGACTGAGAGGGCATCTGTGCAGAACAATAAATGGCAATGAAGCAGTGATCCATTGCTCAGGCCCTCCCCTGCCTTGCAGACTGGAGCTAACTTGCTGGGAGCAGCAGAATGCTGTCATCATCTGCTCTGGCATTTGCAGGACTCTTCAGGTTGATTCACTCCTACTGGAGGGAGCAAATGCTCAGGCATGTGAGCCCAGGCTGGTGTGCAGCTCTACCCCTGCTGTGAAAGGGGAGACACGGACTGGAGTGTGGTCTTGAGTGCCTGAGAGCCCTCCCTGACCTGGAGCAGTCTGTGCTGCCTGAGAGCTCTGTGATGGTGTGTTGCAATTTGCTGCTCGTTTCACTAACTGCTTTTCCCGATGTGCTTGGGAGCAGCAACCCACTGGGTGAGAACTGCTGAGGTACTCAGAGCCTTTGCCTAATGTAAGTCGTGGATTTCACTCCATGGGAGTGCAAGAGGAACACAAATAGCCCTGAAAGGTGTGAATAAATTAGGGCACTGCTTGCTAGCTAACAAAATCCCCCCAGCCCTGGGTGAGCCACCCCAAGTTTCCCTGATTCCTGTCCCCACCAGAACTTGGAATCTCCTTCAGAAGTGTTTTCATTCTCTTGTTTCTCTTTCAGCCCCTTTTTCATGGGCTGCTGCAATGTGATAGGACCCAGCATGCCACTTTGCTCTGCTCTGGTGAGACCTCACCTGGAGACTGTGTGCAGGTCTGGAGCCCTCAATACAGGAAGGACATGGAGCTGATGGAGAGGGTCCAGAGGAGGGCCATGAAAATGCTCAGGGGGTTGGAGCAGCTCTGCTATGAAGACAGGCTGAGGGAGCTGGGGGTAATCAGCCTGCAGAAGAGGAGGCTCCAGGGAGACCTAATAGCAGCCTGCCAGTATCTGAGGGGAGATACAAGAAGGCTGGAGAGGGATTGCTTGCAAAGGCCTGGAGGGACAGGGCAAGGGGGAATGGCTTTAAGCTGGAGAAGGGCAGACTTAGATTGGATGTTAGGAACAAGTTCTTACTATGGGGGTGGTGGAACACTGGAACAGGTTGCACAGGGAGGTGGTTGAGGCTCCTTCCCTGGAGATATTCAAGGTGAGGCTCAATGAGGCCCTGGGAAACCTAATCTGGTTGGGGATGTCTTTGCTGACTGCCCAGGGTTTGGACTGGATGACCTTTGGAAGTCCCTTCCAGCCTGGACCATTCTATGATTCTATGGCAAAATGGAGTCCCACAGGCTCAGTTCAGATAGAAACTACCTCAGGTCCCTGGAGATATTTACAGTGAGCAGTGACATAGAATCATAGAATCAGTCAGGGTTGGAAGGGACCACAAGGATCATCTAGTTCCAACCCCCATGCCATGGGCAGGGACACCTCACATGGGAGTTAGTCTCCCAGATCTGGCTTTTAGCCAGCTGGGAGAGTTTGGACCAACCCATCTGACTACTGGACCTATCCATCTGAATTTATCCAGACCTCCAACCATACAGTCAGAGGAGGTTTGCTGTAGAAGAGCCTCTTTCCTTCCAAAGCTGTGGAGGAATGTGGGCAGCCAGCTCACATGTGCATTGCAGACATTTACCATCACAAATACAATCCCATGCATGGAGCTGTGAGTGATTCAGCTGCATGTGTGCAGTGGTCTTGTCTGCTCCAGGAGCAGTCCCTGCTGCTCTCAGCCTTCCCATTCTGCCCTGTTTCATGGCACCTGCAGCTTGCAGAGGGAGAGGCATCAGCCCACACTTGCCCCATGCTCCCACACAGGTCCCAGTGGCATCATTTAAGCATCTGTCTACAAAGTGCCCCAGGGGTTGGTGCCTACAGCTGATTGCTGCCCTGCAGTGGTCTGGCACATTCTGCTTTGGCTCTGTTGGTGTTGGTATGCTCAATGTGTGTCAGCCTAGCAGCTATTCACTCTGGTGCAGGGCCTCTTCTTCCTCCACACCTCCATAACCCCAAAATCCTGTTCCCCAGCTTCCTGACACCCACCCACCCTCTTCCACCCACCAGGAGGCTTTCCCCACTGGTCTCTTCAGAAAGCACAACCCCAGCCACGGAGTTCTGAGCAAACCCAGCTTCTAAAGGATATATTTCCTCTGCAGTGCATTTATCAGGTCTTCCACTTTTGTCTGGAACTTCACAATAGCTTTGCATTCACAGGGATCTTCCTCTGTGGATTAGGATAGGAAGAAGATGAGTTAATTGGCACAGAAAAAGGGATTAAATCAAAACTAATGAGACAAGTGAAACGAAGTGGTTCTGATTTGCTTTATCAGAAACAGGGAGGAAATAAAAATATCATTGCTTTTAATTAGCTGACTGATCACTTCTGGCTCTAACCTCAGAAGACTGGAGGAGCTCACATGTGCTGCCTGCTGCACAGGCTGTGCACAGAAAGGCTTTCCTGGATTCCCAGTTTCCACAAAATCTGCTGAGCTCTCCTGCTGCTGCTTAAAGCTTGCACCCAGAGATGTGCACCTGACCAAAGACAGAGCTCAGAACAGCCTCTGTCTTCCCAGCAGCATCACCATGGTGGTCATACTCCTGTGGCACAGGAGGCACTGGTTGCCACCTGAGAGTCTAAGACTCCTTTGGCCTTGGCATTCCATTGCCTGAGCAGGCCAAGTGATGAGCATCAATCAGTTTGCTGATCTCTGTCAATCGTTTCCAGAGGTTCAGCAAGACCAAGGGCAAGGTCCTGCAGCTGGGTCAGGGCAATCCCAAGCACAAATCCAGGCTGGACAGGGACTGGATAGAAAGCAGTCCTGAGGAGAGGGACTTGGGGGTGCTGGGGGAGGAGAAGCTCAACAGGAGCCAGCAGTGAGCACTTGCAGCCCAGAGAGCCAAGCAGAGCCTGGGCTGCAGCAGGAGAAGTGTGGCCAGCAGGGCAGGGAGGGGATTCTCCCCCTCTGCTCCACTCTGCTGAGACCACTCCTGGAGCTCTGTGTCCAGTTCTGGAGCCTCTGTTACAAGAGGGATCTGGACATGCTGGAAGGTGTCCAGAGAAGGGCCATGAGGATGAGCAGAGGGTTGGAGCTGCTCTGCTGTGAGGACAGACTGAGAGAGTTGGGGTTGTGCAGTCTGGAGAGAAGGCTCTGAGGTGACCTTCTTGTGGCCTTCCAGGATCTGAAGGGGGCTCCAAGAAAGCTGGGGAGGGACTTTTTAGGGTGTCAGTTAGTGACAGGACTGGGGGGAATGGAACAAAGCTGGAAGTGGGGAGATTCAGACTGAACATGAGGAAGAAGTTGTTCCCCATGAGAGTGGTGAGAGCCTGGAATGGGTTGTCCAGGGAGGTGGTTGAGGTCCCATCCCTGGAGGTGTTTGCAGCCAGGCTGGATGAGGCTCTGGGCAGCCTGCTGTAGTGTGAGGTGTCCCTGCCCATGGCAGGGGGGTTGGAACTGGCTGATCCTCGTGGTCCTTTCCAACCCTGCCTGATTCTATGATTCTATGATTTGTCCCTCAAGAAACATGAACTGAAACTGGAGCAGTAGCAAAGAAAGGGTACTGAGAAGGCTGAGGAAAGAAAGGAGGTGCTCACAAGACCTCACTGACTCAGCTCAGCTGCCAGGCAATGGAGTAAAGATTAAGGGAAAGGACAATCACTTGCACAAAACCACGAGGGGATGAAACCAGTCATGAGTAAGCTAAAGCTGGATATTAAGAGAAGATTTTTAGCCCTCTGTTGATCAATAAAAGTAGGCATTGGAAATGAAATACAAATAATTCCTTCCCAATTTTTTTTTTTTTTGGTCAACTCAGATATTAAGATTTTAACCCCAATTGATCATTTTGCAAGCCAATAATTGCTCCAAGATGTGTTTTCACTTGTTTTGAAAACTGTAGCCTAAATGTGTTTGCATTCTTGAGAGATATTCAAGTACAATATGTTGGGGGTTTTCATCCAGCTCCCATCATCTTCTTCCTATCATTTTCTGATTGTTGAAGTATCCATGGCAGAGAGAGGCTCTGTGTCCCACAACAATTCAGCTCTGCAGACACAGGACTCTGAATGGGGTTGTCCCTCTGAGCCTTCCTCAGGAGGAAAGGAAGTTCCCATCTTTAGCAACCTGGAGACCAAGGCACTTGCCCAGGCCAGGACATCATGCAAGGAAATGAATCTGAATTCCCTGAGGCAAAGTCTCTAACTTCCCAAGTACTTCTAATATGAATAATGGAGCAGGTTGCCCAGGGACAGGTTGTGGACATCCCCTCCCTGGAGGTGTTCAAGACCAGGCTGGATGAGGCTTTGAGCAACCTGGGCTGGTGGGAGGTGTCCCTGCCCATGGCACGGGGGTTGGAACTGAATGATCTTCAAGGTCCCTTCCAACCCAACCCATTCTATGAGTCTATGAATTTGGACTCAAGGAGAAAACCAGCTGAGGTCACCTACTGCCAACCCACTTGGGATTGCCACAAATACCAGTGCTAGAAATTGCAAAGGAAGGGAAGAAGGAGATTGACATTTGCCAGTGTGTATTATTTCACCCAGCTGATGCTTTGGAGCATCTCCACATGCCATGAGAGCATCCTGTGGGGCCAGGGGACACTCAAGAGCAGGTCTGCACACTCATGGGAAGTAGAGCTGAGCTTGGCAGAGCTCTCTTGGGAACTAAATGAGCCCCATCAGAGCTGTGTGCTCTTACTGGGAGCTGGAAGGAAACATTTGCCTGGCAGGATGAAGGAGCCTGAGCACCTGGACTTGTCAGGAGAGTGCCTGGCTCCTGATGAGCCTGGCAGTGAAGCTCTCAGAAGCTCTGCAAGGTATTCAGGGTCTTAAATGAAGCCTGAGAGTTTGGGATTCACTGTGATCAGCCTGATCAAGCAGATGAGCCAACATTTCACAGGAGGGATATGATTCCTTCCAAAGAAAAATCTAAATTGCCTGTGGTAGGCCTATTTTAGACTCAGGTTATTTACAGATCAATAGGCTATCAAAACAGGAGTAACTCAACTTTCATGCTGCACAAATGGAGACACCTACAAGTGCTGCAGAAGGTACCAGATGCTTATTTCCACTTGAAATGTGTCTCCTCTCTGCTGCCTCTTTGGCTGTGGGAGCAGCCAGTGGTTAGTCAGCTTCCAGTCAGCTCTCCAGTTTTGTGGTGATTGTCAGATTAAGCCAAGTGAATCAACCCTTAGCTTCTCTCAGGAGCATCTCTTCTGTCCTTATGTCACTTCTGACTCTTCTCAGGGCCTGATTTAATAATTTTAGAAGAGGAGGGTAGAGAAGGGGAGAAAGGTGGAGAAAAAGGGAAGGAGAAGGCAGTTTATGAGAGGGGGAGATGGCTGAGGGGGCAGAGCAGGTAATCACCCAAAATGTTGATGTCTCATGCTCCTTCCATGTGCTCTGCCAGCTCAATCCACTGAGAACAGAAAGCTCTTTGTGACATCCACTTTTGTCCTTCAGCTTTCAAATGCAGTGACCAACTCCCCCCCCCATATCCCTCCCCCCAAGTCCCCACTCTCACCAATGCAGATTTTCATTTGCAGCTTCTTCCCAATCTTGCTGATGGTTCTGAAGTCAGCTGTGTAGAAGTAGTGCTCAGCTACTGGTTCTGAAGCAATTTCCCTCAGCTCATCCTCAACTGCGTTGCCAACTCCCACAGCAAACATCTTAAAGCCTGTGAGCAACAGGAGTCTGTCAGCTGGGCAGCCAGGAAGCATTTTGCTGCTGTCATACCAACCCCCCAACAGTTTGCACATCCTTGCTCATCTTCTGGACCCTCCCCATCCTCACCCAGCTCTGCAGGGGTTGGAACAGGTCACACAGAGAAGTTGAGGAGACTCCAAGCGTGGAAATGTTGAAGGCCAGGTTGGATGAGGCTTTGAGCAATCTGGGCTGGTGGAAGGTGTCCCTGCCCATGGCAGAGGGTTGGAACTGGAGGATCTTTAAGGTCCATTCCAACCCAAACCATTCTCTGATTCTGTGTTCACAGGGAAATTAATGCCAATACCCTCTACTGTTAGAGACTTCTTTCAGCCAGGTCAAACAGGGGGGCAAAAATATTTTTGCAGGTGAACCCTTACTAGAATTATCCAGACAGTGACCACTAGCAGCACAAGGAGAGTGGTTTGGAGACACAAGAAAGGAGAGATCATCACAATCCCCTGACAGGAGCATGCAGCCCACTAACAGGAGAGCAACAAACAGCAAAAGCAAATAGTGGAAGCCTGGAAAGCAAATCACATCCTGGGCTGCAGCAAGAGAACTGTGGCCAGGATCTGGAGGTGCTGGAAGGTGTCCAGAGAAGGGCCATGATGAGCAGAGGGCTGGAGCTGCTCTGCTCTGAGGACAGACTGAGAGAGTTGGGGTTGTGCAGTCTGGAGAAGAGAAGGCTCCAAGGAGACCTTCTTGTGGCCTTCCAGTATCTGAAGGGGGCTACAAGAAAGCTGGGGAGGGACTTTTGAGGGTGTCAGGGAGTGATAGGACTGGGGGGAATGGAGCAAAAATAGAAGTGGGGAGATTCAGATTGGATGTTAGGAAGAAATTCTTCCCAATGAGGGTGGTGAGAGCCTGGCAGAGGTTGCCCAGGGAGGTGGTGGAAGCCTCATCCCTGGAGGGTTTTGCAGCCAGGCTGGAGGTGGCTGTGAGCAACCTGCTGTGGTGTGAGGTGTCCCTGCCCATGGCAGGGGGGTTGGAACTGGCTGAGCCTTGAGGTCCCTTCCAACCCTGACAATTCTCTGGTTCTATGATTCTAAGCTTCACAGCAGCCTGGAGCCAGCATTCATCAGCCTATGTGGTGGCAGAGCCCCAGTGCCAGGCAGAGCCCCAGTACCAGGCAGAACCCCAGTGCCAGGCAGAGCCCCACTGCCAGGCAGAGCCCCAGTGCCAGGCAGAGCCCCAGTACCAGGCAGAGCCCCACTGCCAGGCAAAGCCCCACTGCCAGGCAAAGCCCCAGTGCCAGGCAGAGCCCCAGTGCCAGGCAGACCTGTAGTTCAGCAAAACTGTAGCTGAATCTCCTTTTGATATTGCAGCTGACACAATCTGTCAAGAGCAAGCCCTGCTGTGAGCTAAGGAGTGCCCAGGTACTGTGCTTCCCTGCCAAGAGATTGCTTGGTCACCTCTGGCTCCAGCCTGCTCCTGTTGGGCTGGACTGATGTTCTCCTGTTGGCTGGAATGGGGACACCAGGTAACTCCTGCTCCCCAGTGCCTGTCAGTGCTGGTGCCTGGCTAGACACTGCTAATGCTTTCTCCTCCTTCCCTTTCTGTGTTGTCTTTCTACCTCTGGAACAGGTTGCTCGAAGAAGTGGTGGAGTCCTCATCCCTGGAGGTGTTCAGAAAACCTCAGGCCACGGCACTTTGGGACATGGTTTAGTGGCTGTGGTGGGGCTGGGTTGGGAGTGGGAGCTGATGATTCATAGACTCATAGAATGGTTTGGGTTGGAAAAGGCCTTGAAGGTCATCCAGTTCCAATCCCACTGCCATGGGCAGGGACACCTCCCACCAGCCCAGGTTGCTCAAGGCCTCATCCAACCTGGCCTGAAGCACCTCCAGGGAGAGGACATCCACAGCATCCCTGGGCAACCTGTTCCCAGTGCCTCCCCACCCTCACTTTAAGAATTTCTTCCTGATCTCCACTCTCAGTCTCCTCTCTTCCAGCTCAAAGCCATTGTCCCTCATCCTGGCACTCCCAGCCCTTGTCACAAGTCCCTCCCCAGCTCTCCTGGAGCCCCTTCAGGCACTGGAAGGATTCTCTAAGGTCTCCCTGGAACCTTCTCTTCTCCAGGCTGAACAGCCTCAACTGCCTCAGCCTGTCCCTATAGGAGAGGTTCTCCAGCCCTCTGATCATCTTCATGGCCTCCTCTGGACCCACTCCAGCAGTTCCATGTCCTTCTTGTGTTGGGGTCACCAGAACTGGAGGCACTCTAAAGAATTTCTTCCTGATCTCCAGTCTGAATTTCCCCTCCAACTAAAACAGTTCTATGATCCAGTGTTTGTTGTTTCCAAAGTTCATGCGACATGTTAAAAAGACAGTTTCAAACCATCACAGTTCAACTCCAGGAACATGTCTGGAGTTGACTTTTGTAAGCATCTTGTTATTTATCCTTCTGTTATTACTTAGGAGCAGGTGCTGGAGATCTCTGTGCAGGGACAAAAGGGGAGGAAGAAACAAGGCAGAAAATTTTATCCTCACAGAGAAATAAACTCTCTAGGTGCAGTTTCTAAAGACCTTTAGTTTTAGAGGAGCTGAACATCACAACTCACTTTGTGAAGATCAGCTTCTGAGGAGCTCCTTCCTGACCTCTATTGTTATGTGCTAGCCCTGAGTCCCATCTAGTGGTGGAGACTGAAGTTAAGAATGAAGGATTTAGCAGTTCTTGAGTTACAGTGAGGGTGACAGAGCCCTGGAACAGGCTGCCCAGGGAGGTTGTGGAGTCTCCTTCTCTGGAGCCTTTCCAACCCCACCTGGATGCATTCCTGTGCAGACTCCCCTGGGTGATGCTGCTCTGGCAGGGGGGTTGGACCTGATGATCTCTGGAGGTCCCTTCCAACCTCTGATGTGATACTGTAAAATTTCAACCCACTACACAGAGCCACACCTGGGCTGACACTCAATGCAGTGCCTGCTCCAAGGGGGAATTCAGGAGGACCTACCTAAGTCTTTGGCTCTCTTAGCAGCATCAGTGATGTAATCTTGTGAGCGGCCATCAGTGAAGACGATTCCCACCTTGGGGACCCCAGGCCTGGCTCCATTGATGTTGGAAAAGGAACTGTCAACCAGGTACTTCAGAGCCTGCCCTGTCATTGTTCCTTTCTCCATGTAGGACATCTTCTTGACTGCTGCTTTGATGTCCTTCTTGTTCTTGAACTGCCCCAGTGGAAACTCCTGTCTGACAGAGCTGGAGTACTGAACCAGGCCAACCTGGGCTTGTTTCTCTGACACCTCCAGAGAGTCCACGATTTGGTTGATGAATTTCTTCACCAGCTCAAAGTTCTCAGGCCTCACACTCTTGGAGCCATCAATCAGGAACACGAGGTCCAGGGCAGATCCTAAGCCACCACTGCAAGCTGAAGAAAAAGATGAGAAGAGGGCAACAGAAGACATCCACTTAGGCACTCAATTAATTAGGTGGGAAAGCATCACCCTGCTGTCATTTTATGCCCACTGAAAAAGGTTTAATCATAGAATTGTTAGGGTTGGAAGGGATCTCAAAGATCAGCTAGTTCCAACCCCCCTGCCATGGGCAGGGACACCTCACACCACAGCAGGTTGCTCACAGCCACATCCAGCCTGGCTGCAAAAACCTCCAGGGATGAGGCTTCCACCACCTCCCTGGGCAACCTCTGCCAGTCTCTCACCACCCTCATGGGAAAGAATTTCTTCCTAACATCCAATCTGAATCTCCCCATTTCTAGTTTTGTTCCATTTCTCCCCCACCCTATCACTACCTGACACCCTCAAAAGTCTCTCCCCAGCTTTCTTGTAGCCCTCTGCAGATACTGGAAGGCTACAAGAAGGTCACCTCAAAGTCTTCTCCTCTCCAGACTGCACAACCCCAACTCTCTCAGTCTGTCCTCACAGCAGAGCAGCTCCAACCCTCTGCTCATCCTTGCAGCCCTTCCCTGGACACCTTCCAGCACCTCCAGATCCTTCCTGGAACAGAGGCTCCAGAAGTAGACACAGAGCTCCAGGTTTGGTCTCAGCAGAGTGGAGCAGAGGAGGAGAATCCCCTCCCTGCCCTGCTGGCCACACTTCTCCTGCTGCAGCCCAGGCTCTGCTTGGCTCTCTGGGCTGCAAGTGCTCACTGCTGGCTCCTGTTGAGCTTCTCCTCCCCCAGCACCCCCAAGTCCCTCTCCTCAGGGCTGCTCTCCAGCCACTCCCTGCCCAGCCTATATCAGTGCCTGGGATTGCCCTGACCCAGCTGCAAGACCTTGCCCTTGGTCTTGTTGAACCTCCTGAGGTTGGCTTGTGCCCAGCTCTGCAGCCTGTGCAGGTCCCTCTGGATGGCATCAATCAACGGTTTCAACAACAGTTGCCACTGATGCTTTCACAACAACTCTTGGTTCTGCCTCCCCTGTGCCAGTCCTATCCCCACCCCAGCACTGCAGGTGCAGACCCTGACATACCACTGCAGGTCTTTCCATCACTGTTCAGTGTGAAGCCCTCTTTGCACCCACACTTGTAGGCTCCTGGGCTGCTGATGCAGATCTGCTCACAGTCGTGGTCTCCAGTGGCACACAGGTCTGACACCACTGCAAGGGAAGGTGCAGATTAAAATCAGAGACTGTGTCAGAGCTTCCCAACCCAGCCCCTGCTCAGCCCCTGCACAAAGCATGACATTTGTCATGTGCACTCAGTGACAGCTAAATCCACCCTGCAGAAAGACAAAGCAGCAGAGGTCAGAGAGTCACAGAATTAACCCAGAGAGTGGTGCTGAATAGTGCCACTGCCAGCTGGCAGTCAGTGGTGTCCCCCAGGGATCAGTGGTGGGCCCAATCCTGTTTAATGTCTTTACTGATGATCTGGATGAGGGGATTGAGTCCATCATCAGTAAGTTTGCAGTTGGGAGCAGGTGTGGATCTATTAGAGTGTAGGAGGGCCCTGCAGAAGGACCTGGATGGATAAATGGGCAGAGTCCAACAGGATGGCACTCAACAAGTCCAAGTGCTGGGTTCTGCACTTTGGCCACAACAACCCCTGCAGAGATACAGGCTGGGGACAGAGTGGCTGGAGAGCAGCCAGGCAGAAAGGGACCTGGGGGTACTGGTTGGCAGCAGCTGAACAGGAGCCAGCAGTGTGCCCAGGTGGCCAAGAAGGCCAATGGCATCCTGGCCTGCATCAGCAATAGTGTGGCCAGCAGGAGCAGGGAAGTCATCCTGCCCTGTGCTCAGCACTGGTTAGACCACACCTGGAGTCCTGTGTCCAGTTCTGGGCTCCTCAGTTTAAGAAGGACATTGAGATGCTTGAATGTGTCCAGAGAAGGGCAATGAAGCTGGGAAAGGAGCACAGCCTCCTGAAGGGAGGCTGTAGCCAGATGGGGGGTTGGGCTCTTTTCCCAGGCAACCAGCACCAGAACAAGAGGACATAGTCTCAAGCTTCACCAGTGGAGGTGAGGAGAAAGTTCTTCCCAGCAAGAGTAATTGGCCATGGGATGTGCTGCCCAGGGAGGTGGTGGAGTCACCACCCCTGGAGGTGTTCAAAACAAGCTTGAATGTGGCCCTTGGAGCCATGGGTTAGTTGTCAGGAGGTGTTAGGTGTTAGGTAATGATGATCCCTGAGCTCTTTTCCAACCTTATTGATTCTGTGATTCTGGAAAGGACTTTTGAGCTCATCAAGTCCAACCTATCACCCAACACCATCTAAGCAACTAAACCATGGCACTAAGTGTGTCACCCAGGCTTTACTCTTGGTCCTTACTCTTGGATAGTGACTGAGGCACAAGGAGAAATGTTCACCTCCCCTGACTCCAAGGCACAGCCAGGACTAGAAGCAGTCTCTACACTGAGGGCAACCCCCTTCTGCCTGTTGAGCATCACAATATACTTCACTCTTCAAAGCTACTGGATGAGATTCCCTTTCCAACACACCATCTGGGCTGGCCAGTGCCCATTTTTTTTCCCAGCTATGGAGATCTGTGGATGATGTGTGGATCCTAATCCCCAATTATGATTATTGAGCACAGCTCCACGAACAGTTGTCTTCCCTGGATGGGATTCATGTGCAAACAGGCTTGGAATTCACTTCAGAGCCACCCTGGCACTTGCAGCTTTCAGGCTGGCTCTCTACAAACATTTCTGCCTGCTGATCTGAACCTGGATCTGACTTGTGAGCTGCTGAGCAAACAGAAGCTGAGTTGCAGCCACCCAAGCCAGCAGCATTCAGTGACTGACAGCTCCGTCACAGCCACAGCAATGACGGTGGAGAAGAAACTCAGCAGTGAACAGAAGTGGCTGAAGCAAATCCACTTACAAACACCAGGGAAAGCTGTGCAGAGAACTGAGCACTGAGCTCTGTCACAGCAATGGAAGCTGAGGCAAAGTCTTCCAAGGGTAGAATCAGGGAATGAAATCACACAATGCACTGGATTGGAAGGGAACTCCAAAGGTCAGCCAGGCCAACCCCCCTGCAGTCAGCAGGGACATCCCCAGCTAGATCAGGTTGCTCAGAGTCCCAGCAAGCCTGACTTTGAATATCTCCAAGGATGGGGCCTCAGCTACCTCCCTGGGCAACCTGTTCCAGAGTTCCACCAGCCTCATGGTGCAGAACTTATTCCTAACATCCAATCTAGATCTCCCCTGCTCTAGTTTCAAACCATTGCCTCTTGTCCAGTGCTACAAGCCCTGGCAAACAGTCCCTCTGCAGCCTGCTGGTAGCCCCCTTCAGGCACTGGAGTTGAGAAGTTTCTCTTCATTACTTCAAGCCATTTGTGCTCTGCTCTGTGTACTTTGTACTTCACAGATTCACAGAAGGGGTTGGGTGGGAAGGGACCTTCAAGATCATCCAGTTCTGACCCCCTGCCACAGGTGAGGTCACCTCCCCCTAGCCCAGGCTGCCCAAGGCCTCTCCCCAGTTCATGTGTGGGTGTTGTGCCAGCACTGACAGATCTTTCCAGCAGGTCTGTAGCCCCTGGGGTATCACTGACCATGCAGACGGCTCTCAGGTTGAGTTCTCCAAAGCCTGCAGAGATCTCATCACTCTAACTAGTGGCTGGATGGCCAAGGGCTTCCCTTTCCCCCATGTGTGTATGTGTTAGAGCATGATGGGGAACAGCTTGGCCAGTGCTGCAGAGCACTGATGTCAGTAGCCACAGACCAAGCTGTGCCAGAGCAGGTGGTGCCTGGCTACAGCTCCAGGGAGGGTTTTGTGCAGCTGCTTGCAGGGAGCAATAACAGCTCACTTGGCAGCTGGTGTGCTGCTGTCCTCTGCTCACAATCCTCAGCACAGCGCTTCTCTTGCATGCAGCTCTGCCACGGGGAGAGCTTTGTCACCTGCATGGTGTGATTTTGAAAAGCAAGACACAGGATTTTTTTTCCCCTTCCTCCTCTTTATCTTTTTGAATGACACCAACCCCAGAACTTCCAAAACATTGTCAGGCTTCTCCATCTCTGGCTGACTCCTGACTCCAGGGCAGCCAACACAAACTCCCACAAATATTCATGGCTTGGATTCCACCTTCTCCAGTTTTGTCTCTATCTCCCCCCTGTAGCATGAAGCATTTGTTCCCTTCTCCCATGTGCTTCAAGCATGGAGTCACCTGATAACAATCCATTACAAATGGAACAAAACTAGAAATGGGGAGATTTAGATGGGATGTTAGGAAGAAAATCTTCCCCATGAGGGTGGTGAGAGACTGGCACAGGTTGCCCAGGGAGGTGGTGAAAGCTTCATCCCTGGAGGTGTTTGCAGCCAGGCTGGATGTGGCTGTGAGCAACCTGCTGTAGTGTGAGGTGTCCCTGCCCATGGCAGGAGGTTGGAACTGGCTGAGCCTTGAGGTCTCTTCCAACCCTAACAATTCTCTGATTCTATGATAATCTATGACTCACTTTATATTCAACATTTTCCTTCTTCCTCCAGAGGAGGAAATTTTCCTTGACAAAAAGCTGCTCATCATTTTCAACCTGAGAGCTGAGTCAGGAAATTTTACACCTCCTGAAGGAATTGGTCTCAGGGAGTTTCACAGGTCCCTGTATGTGAGTGGTGTGGTTGCAGTGCCCTGCTGCAGGCACCCTGCTCAGTCACAGCTCTGCAGAGGTGCTGCCACACATCTGTGCTTGCATGGGATGGGTGTGTGAAGCCCCCAGACCTCTCCTGCTGACACATGAAGTGGGTATTTATAGACCACCTCCTACAGGCTGCTGGAGGAAAGCAATAAAGCTTTCTCACTTCATTCAGCCCTTCATGTAGGAGGGGACATGGCAGGCAGGGTGAGGGGGGGGATTCTGCTTCTCTGCTCTGCTCTGTTGAGACCCCACCTGCAGCACTGCCTCCAGTTATGGTGTCCCCAGCATAAGAAGGACCTGCAACTGTTGGAGTGGGTCCAGAGCAGGCCACGAAGATGATCAGAGGGTTGGAGACCTCCCCTGTGGGGACAGGCTGGGAGAGTTGGGGAGAAACTAGAAATGGGGAGATTCAGATTGGATGTTAGGAAGAAGTTGTTCATCATGGGAGTGGTTGCCCAGGGAGGTGGTTGAGGTCCCATCCCTGGAGTGTTTAAGGCCAGACTGGATGAGGCTCTGGGCAGCCTGCTGTAGTGTGAGGTGTCCCTGCCCATGACAGGGGGGTTGGAACTGGCTGATCCTTGTGGTCCCTTCCAGCCCTGACTGATTCTATGATTCTTTTTCAGTGCTGACTCCCATTTACAAATTCTTCTGTGCCAAAGAGGGCTGGAGACTTCTGTAACTAAAACTTGAAATTCCCTAACCAAAACCTGAAATCCTTGAAAGGCAACATCAGAGAGCATTTGTCTGCCTCACAGAATCAGTCCCAGAATCAACCACGTTGGAAGAGACCTCCAAGATCACCAAGTCCAACCGCTCATCCAACCCTAACTAATCAATTAGACCATGGCACCAAGTGCCTCATTCAGTCTTTTCTTAAACACCTCCAGGGATGCCAACCCCACCCCATCCCCAGGCAGCCCATTCCAAAGGGCAATCTCTCTGCCTGTGAAGAACTTCTAAGATCAAGCCTGCAGACCCAAGCCCTTGGAACCAGGAAGCAGAGGGATGAAGGACAATCACACCTGCACACCTGCAACTTCCACATGAGAAGCTTGCTGGCAGCCACTTGCAGCTCTTGGCTCGTGTCACAGTGTGAGAGCTGAAATCCCCCTCCCACACTGACAGCAACCAGGCTAGCTCAGGCTGGCAGCAAATGGAAGCTGTATTTACAGTCAAGACTACAACCTCTGATGAAATGTAGTGAATAGGTACGAAGAGACGCTGCTCACAACATTTACAAACATGTGCAATCAACAGAAAAGCCCCCTGGCTTCCCCCTCCCCTCAAAAAAACCACAACCAAGGTCCCTGGCTTCCCCCTCCCCTCGAAAAAAAGACAACCAAGCCCCCTGGCTTCCCCCTCCCCTCGGAAAAAACACAACCAAGCCCCCTGGCTTCCCCCTCCCCTCGAAAAGAACACAACCAAGCCCCCTGGCTTCCCCCTCCCCTCGAGGGGCTGTGCTCCTTCCCCATGGGGCCTCCCCCACCAGCCAGAAGGACTCCCCCCAGACCTCCCTGGCAGAAGGCAGAGAGTGAAGAAGCAGAGAGCATGCAGGGTAGTATGCAGGGCAGTATACAGGGCAGTATGCAGCTGTGTTATCTTCCCAAGGCAGAAGGAGAGAGAAGCAGAGCAAGCTGAGGCTGCCCCACTGCCCAACCTTGGTTTTGAGTAATGATTCTCAAACATTCCTCCCTCTCCAATGACAGTGTTCAGAATAATCATTATTTTCCCTCCTTACACCCAGCAGTGACTTATTTACATCCTTTCACTTTCTCTGCACGAACTTTGTGAGGGAAACTTAAAAGACAGCCTCAAAACCCTCCCAGCCAGGACCCCCAAGGGGTGCTGTGTCCCAGGACTTACCACAGAAAGCTTCTTGGAACTTGTGGGTCAGCTTCTCTATGACGCTGTAGCTCTCCACGTAGTCCACATGGTCGTCCAGGGGCTCGCTGGCCATCTGCTTGAGCGTCTGCATGTCCACCCTGCCCACCCCGATGGCAAAGAGCTCGATGCCAGCGGCTCTGGCACGGGCAGACACCTCCTGCACCCCGTCCTGGGGGCGTCCGTCCGTCACCACGATCGCCACCTGGACCGGCACAGCACAGGTGAAGCTGTGAGCCCCCAGGGGTGCTGGGTGAAGCTGTGAGTCCCCGAGGGTGCTGGGTGAAGCTGTGAGCCCCCAGGGATGCTGGGTGAAGCTGTGAGTCCCCGAGGGTGCTGGGTGAAGCTGTGAGTCCCCGAGGGTGCTGGGCGAAGCGGTGAGCCCCCAGGGGTGCCAGGCGAAGCGGTGAGCCCCCAGGGGTGCCAGGCGAAGCCACTTCCTCTCATTTTCTCACTTGTTAGTAGTGAGAAGAGACCAATCCCCACCTGGCCTCAAGCTCCTTTCAGAGAGTTGTAGAGAGACAGAAGGTCTTCCCTCAGCCTCCTCTTCTCCAGCTCCCTCCCCTGGTGCAACTTAAGGATGCTTCCTCTTGTCCTGTCACTTGTTGCTTGGGAGAAGAGCCCAGCCCCCACCTCACTCCAGCCTCCTTTCAGGGAGCTGTAGAGAGCAATGAGCTCTCCCCTCAGCCTCCTCTTCTCCAGGCTGAACACCCCCAGCTCCCTCAGCTGCTCCTCCCCAACCCTGTTCTCCAGACCCTTCCCCATCTTTGTTGCTCTTCTCTGGACCTGCTCCAGCTCCTCAATATCCTTCTTGGAGTGAGGGGCCCAAAACTGAACCCAGTAGTCACTGGTGAGTAGCCTCACCAGTGCCCAGCACAGGGGGGAAGTCTCTGCCCTGGTCCTGCTTGCCACACTGTGGCTGATTCAAACCAGGGTGTTCGTGGCCACCTGGGCACAAGCTGGCTCACATCAGCTGCCTGTCAATGTTTGTTTCTTGCTGAGGTGGAAAAGTTAAACTGCCAGGGAGCAGATTGATTTAATTAAGGCACAACTGGTGGTTCTTGCCCCTGAGGGAAGCAAAGTAAAGGTTATACTCTTCAGATGCAAACTGATGCTCAAACCAAACTCTTAACGACCTTCAGGAACCCTCAGCCTATGCTCAGGACAACTCTAACTCAGTATAGGACTTTGAAGAGTCTTGGGAAACATCAGGAGATGGAAACTTTCCCCCATTTTACAGCTGGAGAAGCTGAAGCAAGGAGGGGGGAGGGAGGTCTGCCAGAGGTCACGCTCTGTGTCAGTGTCTGCCATGATTTCTGAGTTCTTGTTCCACCAAAAGCAGCAGAGCTTCAATCCTGCTCCTCCTGACA
>VXBD01001789.1:73224-96420 GCA_013399975.1 Indicator maculatus
CTGACATCAGCCTTAAAATGACAGCTGGTTAAAGTGGGAACTGGATTTCACTTTGGATTAGAAGGTGGAAAGCCTCCAACCAGTGGAAAGCCTCCAAGGGTCCTGCTCCTGTTGCTAGTTTGTCCATTTTCATTTTTGTTTTTCTTCAGCTAAGTGACATTGTCACAAACTCTAAATGTTTGTGCTGTACCCATTCGTCTGCTCCTGCCACTTGTCCTTACAACTCTTCTCTTGTGACACCAATGTCAGCTCCAGAGCAACTGTCTGGGGTGTAATGCAGTGTGGAGAAACAGAGTCAACAGAATCAGAATCAGCAGGGGCAGCTGAGCAGGGAAAAAAAGCTGCTGAGGGGACTGGAACACCTCTGATGAGGAAAGGCTGGGAGATTTGGGGCTTTTTAGTCTGGAGAAAAGAAGACTGAGGGAGTCTCATCAATGCTGATCAATACTTCAAGGGTGGCTGTTGGGAGGATGGGACCAGACTTTTTTTTCAGTGGTGTCCAGTGGCAGGACAAAGGGTAATGGGGACAAACTTGAACATAAGAAGTTCCATTTAAACATGAGGAGGAACTTCATTAATTTCAGGGTGACAGAGCACTGGAGCAGGCTGCCCAGAGAGGTTGTGGAGTCTCCATCTCTGGAGACATTCAAAACCTTCCTAGATGTGTTCCTCTGAGACCTCCTCTATATGAACCTGCCTTGGCAGGGAGGTTGGCCTTGATGATATCCAGAGGTCCCTTCCAACCCCTGCCATTTTGTGATACTGTCAAAAACCCTCCACAATGCACTCAAACACCCTCAGTAACACAGATAGTAAAGAAACAACAAACAAACAAAAAAAGGCAGAATCATAGAATTGTTAGGATTGGAAGGGACCTCAAGGCTCAGCCAGTTCCAACCCCCCTGCCATGGGCAGGGACACCTCACACTACAGCAGGTTGCTCACAGCCACATCCAGCCTGGCTGCAAAAATCTCCAGGGATGAGGCTTCCACCACCTCCCTGGGCAACCTCTGCCAGTCTCTCACCACCCTCATGGGGAAGAATTTCTTCCTAACATCCACTCTGAATCTTCCCACTTCTAGTTTTGCTCCATTCCCCCCAGTTCTATCACTACCTAACAAGTCCCTCAGTAGCTTTCTTGTAGACCCTTTTAAGATACTGGAAGGCCACAAAAGTCTGTCTGGCAAGAGTGAGTCAGGATGAACCAGCATCTGGTCAATACAGCAGGAGTTGCTCTTCTCCTCTAGCCCATGCATGCTCTCCATCCTTCTGAAGATGAAGTCAGACTCCCCCCAGCTGCTCAGCTAGGACAGTCTGATGCCTTTTACATCCCAGGATGGAAAAAGCTCATCTTGGATAAGGTCAGGAGTGGGATTCTCTACCCTGTGCATCCAAGGGCTGGTGGCCACACAGATGAAGTTCCTCCTTCCCTCCTTCCCCACTGTTCAGCTGTGAGGTGGCTGAATGCTGCACTCATCTGCCCCAGAATCAGACTGCAATACTGAAGCAATCTGCTGTCCCCTAGGGAGCTTTCCTTCTCTGCAGGAAAAAGGTGAAGCTTCTCAGGTCTGGAAGGTCAGGACTGGAATTTCAGCTCTTTATCTGCACTTCCTAAGGGTGACAAAATCAGCATTCCTAGCAGCACCATGAATCTGTTCCTGGCTGCTGGGAAAAAAGCTAAAAACGCAATAAAAATCCAAGTATTTCTCTTCTGCTTGTGTCCAAAATAAGGAAAAGTGTCAGCTGTGGCTGATGTCAGTGTGTGCTGTAAAGGGGAATGAACAGGAGAGTGGCAGGTGGCCCAAAAGGAGCACTCTGGGTTGGTGCTGCTGGAGCAGAGTTGAGGCAGGGAGCAGAGCTGAGGCAGGGAGCAGAGCTGAGGCAGGGAGCAGAGCTGAGGCAGGGAGCAGAGCTGAGGCAGGGAGCAGAGCCAGCCATGCAATGGAGCTTTCTGCCGGGAGAGAGAGCTCTTGGATCAGCTCTGTACACAGCCAGCAGCTCTCAGGTGGGGGCTGACAATTAGGGCTTCTCAAAAGCCAAGCTGTCAGGGAACAAGAAGTATGATCAAGTAGCTTCTGTGAGCAACACCACCCCGTGAGCAGGCTTCTGTCAGCAGCAGCGTGCAGCTCCTGCAGTGCTTGGCACAAGATGGAGGTGCTGAGTGTTCTCCTGGCATTTCTCTGTCTCAGAGAAGTGATTCTCCACCTTTAATCAACTCCTTTTGTTCTTCACATCATGGTGGCACCTTCACATAGGCCTGAGCCCCAGATAGGAATCTATGGCTATGACCCAGGAGGTGTTTGGTAGCAGCATCCACATCTGGACCTGATAGGAAAGATCTTCATAAGGGATCTGTGTGGAAGTCTTCCTACAGAGCACCCAAAATTCCTGCTGCTGCTGACCTGCTGCTGGAGAGAACAAAACCTGCTGCCAGAGAGAACAAAACTTCTAGGGACAAAGAGTCTGGATCAGACATCAGGAATGAAGCAGTGAACCCATGGATGAGAGGAACACAGCAATGAGTCAGACCAAGCACAGAAACCTCTCTGTGACCAGGACTAGGAGCTTGCAGAAAGAGTGCAAGAAGCAGAACAAGTACAAAGTGATCCTGCTAGCATATGAAGTTATCCTGATAATCACTAAATCCTACTTTTTTTTTTCTCCCTAGGATTCTCCCTCTAGACATTTCTCCTCCTGCCAGCCTGAGGCAGAGAGTTCCAGAGTGAAAAAAGGCCTCTTTTTCTTTTTTTAATTTTTTTTTTCTTAAACCTACCTCCAGATTATTTGCAGTCCCAGGATCTCTGTAATTCTCTGTGTTGTGACCATGTCCCATTTCAAAAGCTGGGAGTCCTGGGATGTGCCTTGTTTGGTAAAGAGCAAGGGACAGGTCAGAGGAAAGGAGCAACATCTACATCCTGGAAGAGGCTGGCAGGGCTCTGCTGTGGAGGGTTTGTGCTGGGCTCAGCAGGTAGACATGGGGGCAAGAATTAAGAAGGGCTGAACACTTCTGCTGCTCTCAAAGAGCTGAACAGGATCTAGAGAACTCAGAAATGTTTTGCTTCTCAAGGTCACAGTATCACAGTACATTAGAGGTGGGAAGGGAGCTCAGGAATCATTGAGTCCAACCTCCCATGGCCCCCTCCACTTGACCCCCACCCCTCAGCTATTGATAGACATTGATCAGATCCCCTCTCAGCTTCTCTTCTCCAGACTAAACACCCCCAGGGCTCTCAGTCTCTCTTCACAGGGGAGATGCTCAAGTCCCCTAAGCATCCTCCTGGCTCTCCCTTGGACTCTCTCCAGCAGGTCTCTGTCTCTCTTGAACTGGGGAGCCCAAAACTGGACACAGGATTGCAGGTGATGTCTCTCCAGGCAGAGTAGAGGGGGAGAAGAACCTCCCTAGCCCTGCTGGCCACGCTTTTCTTAATGCACCCCAGGATCCCATTGGCTCTCTTGTCCCAAGCAGAACTTTCTGTCCGCCAGCACTCCAAGGTCTTTCCCTGTGGAGCTGCTTTCCAGCAGGGCAGCCTCTAACCTGTCCTGGTGCTGTTGTTATTCCTTCCCAGATGCAGGACCCTGCACTTGTCCTTATTGAACTCCATGAGGTTTGTCTGCACCCAGCTCTGCAGCCTGTCCAGATCAGTCAAAACTTTGACTTTTAACCACCACCACCACCTTTCATTTTCTCTGTGAATTCCTTTCTGCATCCTTCTGTGTGCCACTTCTCTCCCATTAAAATCCCTCCATGTTCTCATGACACAATTTATTCTTGGTTAACTAAGACTCCAGAGGATTCATGGGCATCCCTAGGTGTTTGGATCCCGGGGCTGCCATGTGCAGGCAACCCAGCAGCTAATGAGGCAGTGGTGTCTCATTATGCAGTGTGTGACATGAGTGTGGTAGCAGCACTGAAAGGGGAATTGGGCTGGGAGCTGAATCAGCCCTTGATTTTCTCAGCAAATTGACAGTCTGTTTGTTGTTCCTCCTAAAGAAAGATAAAAGTAATTGGGCACCCCTGTAGGTTTTGATAAAGGTATAAACAGACTCTGCTCTCAGCTCCCACAGCTACAAACAGTGATTTCCCCTGTCCTGGGGTGACATTTGCAGCAGAGAGCTCAGCCAGACCAAAGGATCTTGTGATGTTTGGAGCAGAGTCCCACATCACTGCCCATCATGGCACAAGGTCTTGCTGGACTTCTCTTGTGTGCAGGAGCAAGGACTGTGACCTGTGTTTGTGGAAGCTTCACAGAGAGAGAGATTTGCCATTGGGATGGGCCAGGGAGGTGGTGGAGTCACCATCCCTGGAGATGTTCAAGAAAAGCCTGGATGGGGCACTTAGTGCCATGGTCTGGTTGGTTGGATAGGGCTGGGTGATGGGTTGGACTGGAGGATCTTGGAGGTCTCTTCCAACCTGCTTGATTCTATGATTCTAAGTTGTTGTGTGACCTGTTCTCCCAGGCAGATGAAGAGGCTACCCTGAGCAGCATGAGGGACACAGAAGGGAAATGTTTGTTGGACTTCAAGGCAAAAAAGAAGTAAAAAATAACCACTGAACAAAGGAATGAAGGTGGTTTTGGAGTCTACCACCTTGGAGGTATTCAAAAGTCATATGGACATGGTCCTGAGCAACCAAACAATTACAGAATGGTTCAGGCTGGAAGGGACCTCAAAGCTCATCCAGGTCCAACCCCCTGCCAAGGGCAGGGACACCTCTCACCAGCCCAGGGTGCTCAAGGTCTCATCCAGCCTGGCCTTGAACACCTCCAGGGAGGGGACAGCCACAACCTCCCTGGGCAAAATGACCTCTAGAGCTCCCTTCCAACCTTGACCTGTGATTCTTATGTCTTTGACCAGGTCCAAACTGGAAGGAAAGAAGGAAAAGCCTGCAGAGATTTTTCTTTTCTTTTAATGCCTAAGATAAATAATGAACAAGACCTATAAGGTTCTGCTTTTTCAGATGTCCAGGAAATAAGGTTTCAGGAAGGCAAAGCAACTTTAGAGCAACTAAAAGAGGCAAATTTAGAGTGGATGAAAGGAAGATATTTTTTTTTTTACACAGAAATAAGGTTTCATGAAGGCAAAGAAACTTTAGAGTAACTAAAAGAGGGAGATTTAGAGTAGATGGAAGGAAGAAATTTTTTTACACAGAGGGTGGTGAGAGCCTGTCCCAGAGAGGTGGGAGATGCCCCATCCCTGAAAGCATTCCAGGTCAGGTTGTTTGGGGCTCTGAGCAGCCTGATCTACTGAAGAACTCCCTGCTGGCTGCAGGTGGATTGCATTTGCCAACCTTTACAGCTCCCTTCCAACCCAAACCATTCTGACTCTGTGATTCTTTCTGCCACTGTCCACAGGAAACACTGCTGCTTCAGCCATGCCACTGCATCAATCAGTTGGATCTCTTTTCCAAGTGTTTGGATAGTCAAGCTGAGGGCTTGTTTGGTGGACTAGAGGGACACAGCAGCTCTTGTGTGCACTGAGAGAACAGGAAGGACTGCAGGAGCATGTTGAGTGAGCTGTCTGGCAGCCCAGCTGCAGAGCAGACAGGAGCAGGAAAACAGAGCACGAGGAAAGAGGTGACTTCAATGGTGTGGAAGGGATTTGTTAGCTAAAGAGCCAGCATTCCCACAGGCAGCTCAGTGAAAAGGTCTTTGGGCAGTGCTGCATGCAAGGTGTCAGGCTGTGTTGGGCTGAAAAAGCAGAGAGCAATGCTGGGAGTGTGGTAACAGCATGGTACAAATCAGGGCTGTGTCCCAGCCCTGACCTAGGTATGGTCACCTTGTCTTCAAATAGGCTCTAGAGGATTTAGGTGAAGACTGGAGAAAATAAAGTAATAGATTGAGGTGCCTGAGGGCTGTGAATTGCTTGGGTTGCTGGTCTGGAGGACAGTGGATGGGAAAGATCTCAGTATTTGTTCCATTTGAGAAGTGAATAATCAGAAGCCCAGAGAAATGCAATGAGAGTGGACAGCAGAGCCCTTCTCTAGGATCCATGACCATAACCCAAGTGCCATTCTAGGGGCAATCACTGGCTGCAGGTTTCCTGTTTCTTGATTTCCCTCAGCTCAGAGACCTGAGGACTCTGGAGCTGTGTCAGGGTTGTGCTCAGTGTGGGATCAGTGGTGCCATGGGGAGGCACAAATTACTCTTCCAGCAGTGAGCATGTGGAAGGTGGAGATACCTGGAGCAGTGTAAACTCCCTTTGCTCTTCCTCTGCCACCCTCCTTTGCTCACAGGACAAGTCTCAGGAAGAGAAGAACATCTTCAGCCACCATGGTGCCCCTGACTCCTTTTCCCTGCAAGTAAAATCTGGACTTATGAAGGTAGAAGGGATGGAGCTTGGGGGAGAGTTCCACTCCAGTAACAGCCTTGAGTTGTCAAGTCCCAAAGGCCACTCTGGACCCTTTCTTGCAAGAAATTTCTCCTAATATTAGGATTTATTTTTTTCCTAATCTTTCTTCACCTGAACTTTTCAAGAAGGGATTGGATGTGGCACTTGGTGACATGGTTTAATGGTCATGAGATCTTGGGTGACAGGTTGGACTTTGATGATCCTTGAGGTCTTTTCCTACCTTATTGATTCTGTGATTTCCTTGCAACTTGAGGCTGTTTCATCCTCTTGCCCTGTCACTTGTTGCAGGTGAACCTCAATCCCTCTTGGAGCTTCTATCCCCACAATTAATGGAGTGAGAGGAAGAATAAATTTCTTTTGCAAGGGCATATTGAAAGTGCTTAGAAATAAAATGTCTTCTTTTTTTTTTTTTTTTTTTTTTTTTTNTTTTTTTTTTTTTCTTTTTTTTTTTTTTTTTGCCTGTCAGTGTTCCAGAACTGAAATATTTCTGTTGTCTCTCATCCAAGCTGTTGGCATTTTTGGTGGTATTTTATTTCTTATTGAACAATTTTTTTTTTCTCACTTCAATCAGCATAAAAATGTCTGAAAAGCAGACACAGATTATTATCATCCACTTAATTATTCTGTTATTGGTTTCAGTTCAGCTGCCTGGTTTTGTGCTAAACAGCACTCATCAAAACCAGACATTGCCCATTACTGTTTTTTAATTTTTATTTTTCCTTCTGGGAAGAAATGTCCTGTTTGTGTGTGGCTGTGAGTGATCCTGCTCACAGGACACCTGCAGCTCCCACTCAGCTCATGGTTTTCCCCCGTGGGGTGCTCTGGCCAGGCTGAGATGGCAGAAGAGCTCTGCTGGAGACCTGTCACCTGCTGGGTACCTTGGTTCAAGAAGAACCTCAGAGAACTGCTTGAAAGAGTCCAATGCAGAGCCACACAGATGCTGAAGGCAGTGGAACATCTCCCTGTGAGTCCAGGCTGAGCTTGGAGCAGAGGAGCCTGAGGGCTGCCCTCATTGCTGGTGATAAAGATGTGCAGGGATGGAGCCAGGCTCTGCTCAGGGATGTCCAAGGACAGGACAAAGGGCACCAGGGGCAAGCTGGAGCACAGGAGGTGCCACAGGAACAAAAGGGGAAACTTAGTCCCTGTAAGGGTGCTGGAGGCTGCCCAGAGAGGTTGTGGAGCCTCCTTCTCTGGAGACATTCAAAACCCACCTGGATGTGTTCCTGTGTGACCTGCCCTGGGAGATCCTGCTCTGGCAAGGGGGTTGGACTGGATGATCTCCAGAGGTCCCTTCCAACCCCTAATATTCTGTCATCCTGTGATTCCCACCAGCTTCCCTGGAGCAGTTTCACTGGAGGGAAACATCTCTTCCCATGCAACATCTGAAATAGCTCCTCTGTGAAGTCATCCATGGAGAAAGTGGGCAGCCCTGAGCTCTCTGAGCCATGAGGCTTTTCCAGAGCCTGGTGGGAGCAGGCAGTGCTGCTGTACCTCCTGGGACCCTACAGCAGACTTGCTGCTGCTGCTGCTGCTGCTGGGAAAGGCAGGGAAAGCAAAACACACCTTGGCAACAAGAGGCAGGTGCTTGAACCTTCATAGAGCAGCAAATGTGAGCTGAAGGCTGCATCCACGCTTAATCTCTTTAAAGTTGTTCAGAGAACTATTACTACAGGAGTCTTGCACCTACAGGAGCTTATGGCTGTTTGTTAAACACTAGTGATGGTAACTGTGTTGGAAACACCTGGCAACTGGGCAATGATTTCTTTCAGTGAGCCTCAAAGAATCTGACAAGCAACCAAAATTACTCCTTTTGAACACAGCCCACTGCAGTTAGGTCTTGGACTTCCAGAGCTGTACTCTTCATAGAACTACAGAATGGTTTGGGTTGGAAGGGACCTCGAGGCTCAGCCAGCTCCAACCCCCCTGCCATGGGCAGGGACACCTCACACCACAGCAGGTTGCTCACAGCCACATCCAGCCTGGCTGCAAAACCCTCCAGGGATGAGGCTTCCACCACCTCCCTGGGCAACCTCTGCCAGTGTCTCACCACCCTCATGGTGTAAAACTTCTTCCTAACATCTAATCTGAATCTCCCCACTTCTAGTTTTGCTCCATCCCCCCCAGTCCTATCACTCCCTGACACCCTCAAAAGTCCCTCCCCAGCTTTCTTGTAGCCCCCTTCAGACACTGGAAAGCCTCATCCAACCTGGCCTAGAACACCTCGAGGGAGGGGACATCCACAGCCTCCCTGGGCAGCCTGTTCTGTTCTTTTACTCCAGCTCACACCTAAGCTTGAGTAATGATGAGGTCCTGATGGCTCATCACAATGGTCAGCCAAAACACAGCTTGGCAGGAATATGTATTCTCTGCATGCTCAGAAGAGAGTTTTCCTGATGATGGTCACTGGCCTGAGGTTTGGTTGTGCTCATGGTCAAACCCAACAGGGTGAATGAGGTCTCTGGGGGTATCAATTTTTCAGGACTAACAAGAACCATGGGCCAGGAACAGCAAGGCCCTTTGCAACCACCTGGTTCAGCTGATCTCACACCCCAGCCTTGAATGCTCAATGGCCAATCAAGTCTGTGTAAAGCAAGACAATATCCAAATGGAGAACATCACCATCAGCCAACCCGTGCAACACTGGAAGAGCAGAGGAGGACCTGAAACAGCACTTTTCTTTATACCTGCAAATGAAGAGGGCCACATCAAAGCAGGCCTTCAGAAGGCTGCCTTGTGTTTTACTGTGGTGGGTTCTGAAGCATTTTTGTTACTTTTTTTGGGAAGGTCAGCACTGGTCACACCCAGCACACCTGGCTGAAAGCATCATCTCACGGTGCCATGCTGTTGCAGGAGCCCTGCAAGCTGTGCCCCAAAGGACAAACACTGCAGGCAGAGAGGAGAGCTGCAGATGAAATTTGCCCTGATGCCTTTCAGTCAGCTCTTCCCAAAGCTGAGCTTTGGTCCCAAGAAAAAAGAGAGGTGGAAGGTTTCTACCTCTCAGAGGTTTGTCGCCTTTGCAAATAAAGCCCCACATGTCCCCACACACTCAAAGCGCTGAGAAAATCACCTTTCATAGAACCATAGTATCCCTCAGGTTGGAAAGGACCTCTGAAGGTCCTCCAGTCCAAACCCCTTGCAGTGAGCAGGGACATTGAATGATAGAATAATAGAATGGTCCAGGCCAGCAGGGAGCTCCAAAGCTCATCCAATCTGACTTCCCTGCAGTCAGCAGGGGCATCCCCAACTAGATCATGTTGCCTAGGGCCTCACCAAGCCTCACCTTGAATATCTCCAGGCATGGGGCCTCAACCACCTCCCTGGGCAACCTGTTCCAGTGTTCCACCACCCTCACAGCGAAGAACTTCCTGATATCCACTCTAAATCCTCAAGGAGATCAGGTCACCCAGAGCCCCATCGAGCCTCACCAAGTCTCATATAGTCATGAGGTGTAGGGTGACAGGTTGGACTCGATGATCTTTGAGGTCTCTTCCAACCTTCTTGATTCTATGATTCTATGATCTCCAAGGATGGGGCCTCAACCACCTCCCTGGGCAACCTGTTCCAGTGTTCCACCACCCTCATAGTGAAGAACTTCTTCCTGATATCCAATCTAAGTCCTCAAGTAGATCAGGTCACCCAGAGCTCCATCGAGCCTCACCAAGCCTCACCTTGAATATCTCTGGGGATGGGGTCTCAACCACCTCCCTGGGCAACCTGTTCCAGTGTTCCACCACCCTCATAGTGAAGAACTTCCTGATATCCACTCTAAATCCTGAAGTAGATCAGGTCACCTGCAGCCCTATCAAGCCTCACCCTGAATATCTCCAAGGATGGAGATTCCTCCTTTCCCGATTTTTTCCAACCATTCCACGAGGAGTCACAAGAAAGAAAGGAGTATCCAAGGAAGAGTCCATGTCCTTACCTTATTAAAATTGGGAGACCTCACCCTGGCCCCTTCAGAGTCGCTGAAGGCTCGGCTGATGGCAAACTGGATGGCCAGGCCGGTCATGGTGCCAGTGGAGAGCGGCTCTATCCTGCGCACCGCTTGCAGCAGCCCAGCTTTGGTCTGGTGGGTCTTGAGGGAGAACTCATTCTTGACAGCACTGGCATAATTGATGACACCCACCTGGGTGGAGTTGGGGCCCACGTCCAGCCCCTCGATCACCCTGGAGAGGAAGACTTTGACCTTCTCAAACTCCTGCGGCCGCACGCTGCGAGAGCTGTCGATGATGAACACCAGGTCGGTGGGTTTGGTCCTGCACAGGGTGCCTGGCAAAGGGAAGGCAGGAGGAGAAAAGTAACAGGCAAAGAAGAGGAAAGTATCCTAGGAGGGAAAGAATCATAGAATGGTTTGGGTTGTAGCCAGCTAGGGGTTGGTCTCTTCTGCTGTGCAACCAGTGACAGAAGGAGAGGGCACAGCCTCGAGCTGCTCGGGCTGGATGTTAGGAGGAAATTCTTTACAGAGAAATTGCTCATTGGAATGGGCTGCCCAGAGAGGCTGAGGGAGCTGGGGAGCCTGGAGAAGAGGAGGCTCAGGGAAGACCTCATTGCTGTCTACAACTATCTGAAAGGAGGTTGGAGACAGGTGGGGGTTGGTCTCTTCTCCCAGGCAACCAGCAACAGAACAAGAGGGCACAGTCTCAAGCTGCACCAGGGGGTGTTTAGGCTCAAGGTGAGGGAAAAGTTCTTCCCAGAAAGAGTAATTGGCCATTGGAATGTGTTGCCCAGGGAGGTGGTGGAGTCAGCATCCCTGGAGGTGTTTGAAATAAGACTGGATGAGGCAATCAGTTTTGCATCAAGATACCCAACTGAACCAACCCACACCACGTCATCTGCTCTCACGTTTTCCAGCCAGGGGCACTAATGGTGAAATACTGCCAGCAGCAAAGAGCAGCTCTGCTTTATTGGTGTGAGCTGCTGGGGGAGAGGACAATGGAGAGATGTAGAACCATGTAATTGATAGTTAATCTCCAGCAGCCCATAGTCAGACATGAATAGCCACTGCAGAAAGCAAATGCTGTAAACAGGAAGCATTAACAATGCAAAGAGCAGAGTGATTTGGGGTTTAATTTCCCATTTTCATGCTGGCTTCCATCTTCATTTTCAACCGTGGTGAAACATAAAAAGTGCTGATATTTTTTTATGGCTTTCTAAATGAATTGTCCTACTTCTTCCCCCTCCACCCCAGATCCAGAGTGTTCTGTTCTCTCATGTTTTTTCACATCATTTAGCTTGTCTCTGTAAGGGCACCAGGGGCTCTGTTAATATCTGATTTCCAGGGAGAGGGATGATGTAGGTTAGATCATAAAGGAGGTTCTTTTTTTCTTTTTTTTTTTTTCTCAGACAGATTTTTTTAAATGTGAGCTTTTGGGCCAACAAATCTGTTCCAAATTATGACATAAATATTATAGCTGCTCCTCAGTGTGAAATCTAATGGAGCTTTCAGTCTTTCAGGCAGATGAAAACAAATACCCTGTGATAGATCCATAAAGAATATAACCAGGTTAGTTTCCTGAGTGATGCTAATGTAGAATCTGCTTTTGGCTCTCAGAAAGGTCTCTCCAAATGATGGGCAGAAGGGAAGCAGGCACTGGATGCTGTGTCAGATGCTCTGGTTTCCACCAAAATGCAAAACAACTCAGCTCTGGGGAGAAGGAGCTGGGAGTGCTGGGGGACAACAAGTTCCCCATGAGCCAGCAATGTGTCCTTGTGGCCAAGAAGGTCTCCTGGGGTATATTAAGAAGAGTGTGGCCAGCAGGTCAAGGGAGGTTCTGCTTCCCCCCTACTATGCTGTGGTGAGGCCATATCTGGAGGACTGGGTCCAGTTCTGGGCTCCCCAGTTCTGGGCTCCCCAGTTCAAGAGAGACAGGGAACTGCTGGAGAGAGTCCAAGGGAGAGCCACAAGGATGCTTAGGGGACTTGAGCATCTCCCCTGTGAAGAGAGACTGAGAGTCCTGGGGTTTCGTCCAGCAGAGGCCACAAAGCTACTGAGGGCCTGGAGCATCTCTGTGAGGAGCAAAGGCTGAGAGCCCTGGGGCTGTTGAGCCTGGAGAAGAGCAGCTCCAGAGGGGATCTGAGCAATGCTCAGCAAGAGCTAAAGGGTGGGGAGCAAGAGGCTGGGCACCTCTTGTCAGTGGTGCCCAGGGACAGGACAAGGGGCAAAAGGCACAAAGTGGAACCCAGGAGGTTCCATCTGAACAGGAGGAGAAACTTGTTTGGTGTGAGGGTGCTGGAGGCCTGGAGCAGGCTGCCCTGAGAGGTTGTGGAGTCTCCTTCTGTGGAGGTTTTCAAAACCCTTTGGAGATTGTGACCCTGGCAAGCTGCTGTGATTACCTCTGCTTTAGCAAGGGGGTTGGACCTCCTCAGAGGTCCCTTCCAAGGGCTACAGTTCCATGATAACCTTTCCCCATATGAGTGGAGTTCATTTTATCTCCACAATTCATTGCAGAGGAAGGAAAAACTCAGTTGGGAGGCCACCTACAGCACTGCAAATCCCTTTGCCAGCAGTTGGTTCTGCCCATTTTACAGGTGAGAAATGAAGGAACAGAGAAAAGCTCAAAGTCCTGCAATCAGTTCCTCCAGAACTAAAGCAGATTCCCCTTTGCCACTGTAGCTAATGAATCATCTCAGTATTCAGTGACAAACCAAGGAAAAAAAGTGATTTTTTTTAATTTTACCCTAGGAAGAATAGGATCCAATAGACATTTTGAAGTACATCTTATTTTTTTTCTTTCTTTTTCTTTTTCTTTTTTTTTTTTTTTTTTTTTTTGCCTGAAAGCTGTGTGATTTTGCCCTGAATAACAGTTTTAACCTCTGGGTTTTATGAGTGTGAAGTGTATTCTAAGGAAATGAAGAGAAAAGACCTCAGGTGGGAGCTTTAGGCTTTCAGCTTGCCTGGTCACAACCACTGTGCATACATCAGGGTCTGCAGGCCAGACCTTGGTTATCTCCAGGAGGTGACAGTCAGGCTTGCTTGATCTGAATGCCACCTTGACTCAGCAGAGTTTATTGGCAAGATGAATTAACCCAGAAATAAAATCCTTCTCTGTTTGTAAAAAGCATGCCCACACTTGAAGTTATTCAGGAGCAGCTGAACTCCAGGCATGGCTTTGGTATCTCTGAGGGTTCTCTCTGCCACAGTCATGAAAGGATCAGGAGACCTGCCTGGGAGCTCAGAACTCAAAGGTGTTTATTTTAGAAGCAGTGATTGCTCACAGCAGGGCTGGGTTGAACAACTGCTCTGTTCAGCTTCCTGACTTTGGTAGCACTCAGTGGTTCTGCAGCAAAGATAACTCTAACCCTTTCCAAATGGCTAAGGAGAAGCTGCTCAGTCCAGCAGCAAAGTCCCCTTGGTGAGCAGAGGGAACACTGCAGTCCCTGTCCTGCCTGTTTGACAGCCCTCAGCCTGCCCAGGTGGATGCATTATGCATCATCAGAAGATCATTCCACCATTTTAAAAGCTCAGCAGGACTATGTGCCTTGGCCACCTCTCCTGCAATGAGCTCCTCAGGCTGGATGGAGCCTTTGGCATCATCCTCCCCTTGGCACATGAGAGATGCTGCCTGCTACAAGACCCTCCAGCCCTTCCCTTTGCATTGCAGACCAGCAGTGAGAGACCAAAGAGCAGGGAGCTTGTCTCCCATCCCACTTGGAAAGGCAAACAGAGCAGGATTTTGCTCAAGAATGGATGAAGTGAAACCTTAGAAAGGTCCATCCTCATCAGCCTGACACAGACCTGGAATGTCTGAGTGAGGTTAACCAGATCATGAGATGCCTGGCCAGCTCCTCCTTGAGCTCCAGGCAAAACCAGCCCTCTGAAGTGCTGAAGAGGCAAGAAGCAGGCCTGGAAGGCAGAGAAGAGCACTTCTGCCTGGCTCTCCTCCAGCCAAAAGCAGCAAGGCTGTTGCTATGCTGGAAGCTAGGGGTGACCTGCTAGCACCTTAGCTGTGCCTCCATGCAGCCCTTCCACCATTCTCTAACACAGTGTAAATGGCAGAAGCAAACACAGCCTCCAGGTTCTGCTGCCTTGGGAAAGCATTTCAGAAAGCTCCTTTGCTTCCCTGACTGATGTTGGGTATTTCTTCTTCTGCCATCTCCTTCCCAGTCCCCAAGCTCTTTGGTGGCAAGAAGGTGGAGGACCAGCAGCATACATCCCACTGCCGAGCTCCACACTTACCTCTCTGCTGTGGAGGTGCCCCACAAGCTCCATAGCTCTGGAGGAGAAGCAGCAAAGAGAGCAGCAAGGCAGAGAAAATCCTGTCCATGGCTGCAGAGGAGCTGGAGGCTGGCTGCAGAGTGGCCAGCAAGAGCCTTGGCCCAGAGGTATTAACCTGCCCTTCCTCAGGGAGGCATGGGGCCAGCCCCTGACACGTGTGAAGTGATGGGGGAGTGGGGGAGGGCAGGGGGGGCACCAAGGGGAGAGGGACAAGCAAGAAGGACCAGGAGAAAATATTGCAGGAAGGTGTGGAGGAGGAGGAGGAGGAGGAGGAGGAGGATGTCCAGCCTTGCCAGCCCCCATCCCTTCCACAATGGCTTCATTGCTGGGCTAAGGGGATGGGAAGCTATAAAGAGTCCCAAACTGCTGTGGTATGAGGGGAATGTGGGACCTTAACAGTGGGACCAGTGAAACCAGCACTGGGGAACTGGGGCTGACCTGCCAATCACCAGCAAACCCTGGACTTGGCCACAGCAAGCAAACGTTCTGCGGTGTGTCAGCCTCATGTCCTTCCTCCAGCAGAGCTCAGGGAAGGGTGGTGGTGGGGAGAAAATCGGGGAGGAGGGGGACGGGAGCAGCATCACACAAATCACCTCTCAGTCCCCACCTCTGCCAAGGGCAGGGCTGGCAACCAGCCTGTGGGATTGGAGGACTTTGCTTGCTTGGCTTCATTTGCAGGCAAATGCTTGGCTGGAGGAGAGGAAGAAGAGAGCAAAGCTCGGGGAGGCACAGGAGGAAGAGCAGCATGCAGAACAAATTTCTTCCTGCAGGAAACAGTTAGCTCTCTGTGAGGCTGTGCCCCCCGTGCAGGGGAGCAGGGAGGGAAAGGATGGACTCCATAGCCTGAAACTGGAGCTAGCCAGGCAGGTCGGGAGTTTGATCGGTGCCTCCCGGTGCAGCGTTCAGGTCTGTACACACGAGGGAGACGCAGCCCCTGCCACCGAACACCAATCATCTACAGCAACAAACGAGGCTGATGCTGCTGCAAGCGAGCAGAAAGCCAGCGTGCTCTCTCTGGAAGAGCTGCAGGGAGATTTGGCGCCAGAGGAAGACGAATTTAATGTTGGGTTCATCACAGAGCAGGGCATCTGTTTGCTTTCCTGTTTTTTGATATCTTTTTTCCAATCTAGTCAGTTGCTATTACACTCCAGTCAGCTGGTTAAAGCTCTTCACCTCTGGTGGATTAGTCTTTGCTCACCTTTCCAGCCACACACCCCTTGGAGCCCTCATCCATTTAATCTGTATTGTGTTTGTGCAGTGCTGTTGCAAACTCCCTTCAACTCAAAGCCTACTTTTGCTTCCCTTAGCCAGAGCCACTTTTTCATTTTTGCTTTTTCTTTTTCTTTTTTTCACTCCAAAAGTGCTTCAACAAAGCCTGAGAGCTCCTGTGGAGAGAAGCTTTTTGATAGGGAAGAAAGAACCTGTCCTCAGTGAAGCTGCCAGGCCATTCTTAACTCTTTCAACGTTCAAAGGGGTAATTGAAACATTAAAAGGTGGTGTGTTCTCATGCAAAACCAGAATGGATTTGTCCTAGTGCTGTCTCCCAGGTGCACATCAACAATTGCAGCCTTTCCACCGTCTTTGGAGTTACCTGGAATGTTTTAGCCAGAAGGAGCAGATGCTCCAGATGATTTTTTTTTTCCCTCCCATTTGAGGACTTTGTTTTCCTCCCCTTTGATTTTTTTTTTTTTTTTTGCTCCCATTCGAGGTTTTTGGGTTTTCTCCCACTTGAGGGAGTTTGGGATCCCATTTGAGCTTAGTTTAGTTTAGTTTAGTTTAGTTGATTTTTGTTTTGTTTTGCTTTATTTTGTTTTGTTTTGCTTTGTTTTGTTTTGTTTTGCTTTGCTTTGTTTTGTTTTGATTTGTTTTGTTTCGCTTTGCTTTGCTTTTCTTTGTTTTGCTTTGCTTTTCTTTGCTTTGTGTTGTTTTATTTTGATTTGCTTTGTTTTGTTTTGCTTTGCTTTGCTTTGTTTTCTTTCATTTTGTTTTGTTTTTCCTGCTCCCATTTCCCCTCTTGCTGTCATTGAGATCTTTTCCCAACCTTGGTGACTACCATTCAGGATGGGAAAATTGGAGATTATCTTCATAGAGTAGTATAGAAGAGCCATGCAGAGTATGGTATAAAAACTTGATGTGTAAATGCTTTGACAGAGAATCATAGAATGGTTTGGTTTGGAAGGGACTCTGATGATCATCCAGTTCCAACCCCCTGCCATGGGCAGGGACCCCTCCCACCAGCCCACGTTGCTCAAGGCCTCATCCAGCCTGGCCTTGAACACCTCTAGGCAGGAGACATCCACAACCTCCCTGGGCAACCTGTTCAAGTGTCTCACTACTCTCACCCTAAAGAATTTCTTCCTCATCTCCAGTCTCAGTCTCCCCTCTCCCAGCTCAAACCCATTGTCCCACATCCTGTCACTCCCAGCCCTTGTCAAAACTCCCTCCCCAGATCTCCTTTAGCCTCTTCAGGTACTGGAAGGCTGCTCTAAGGTCTCCCCTGAGCCTTTTCTTTTCCAGGCTGAACAGCCCCATCTCTTCCAGCCTGTCCCCACAGCAGAGGTCCTCCAGCCTCTGATTATCTTCATGACCTGCTCTGGACCCACTCCAACACTTCCATATCCTTCTTGTCTTGGGAGCTCCAGAACTGGATGCAAGGCTCCATGGCTTCACTCACGAGAGCAGACCAGAGAGGGACAATCCCCTCCCTCATCCTGCTGGTCACATTTATTGAATCATAGAAACATTAAGGTTGGAAAAGACCTCTAAAGACACCAAGCCCAACCTTCTACTCCACACCTCTGTGACCACTAGACCACGTCTAGTGCCACCTCTAAACCTGATCACAGAATCACAGCCTGGTTTGGGTTGGAAGCCCCTGTCTGTAAATACAGATGTCTGCACATCCATGCAGACACTTCCCTCCCCTCCATCCCTGCTTTTCATGGATCTGTTTATTTGTCCATGGATTTAGATGAGTGCTGATACCTATAAATACCATTTAGTGATGATCTCCTGTGCTTGTGGGCACAAAACTACCTTTGCCCCCCAGATATGTAGGACAGCCACACCCAGACATTTATGATTACTAGGGAATAAAAGAAAATAAAAGCATCCAATCTGGGAGATTTTTTACCTCCAGCCCTGTCTCTGATGAGGTTTCTCCTGCTCTCTGCCATGCACACAAGGATCTCTTTGTGCAAGACACTTCTTGCTTGCCATGAATGGGGATCATTCAGAGCCCTCCATAAATGAACTCTCTATGGCTGTTCTTGCTGAGGAAAACAAAGTTTCTCTGTGTCATTTTGCTGTTAATTAGCAAAGGAAGATAAATACATTTCAGGTGAATATTTTCACTAGCAGGGCTTGTGGCAGGCAAGGAACATTAAAGCTTGGAAAGCAGGGCGAGAGGCGAAGGCTGCGTTGGGCACTGCAGGTCTGTGTCTGTAGCTCTGTAAAAAGAGTGTTTATTTGTAAAATATGAAGCATCTTTTTTTCTTTTTCCCCCCCCCCAGGCCTCCTGAAAATGCAAACACTGGGGGCAATCTTTCTAGAGGAAAATATGCATTTAAAGCTCTTCCCCAGCTTTGCTTGCGACGTCAACAGGCAAACCATTAACGGCCAGAGCCTACCTGGCCGCACTGCAGAGCTCCTGTGGTAGGCTTCATGCGTCCTGGCACAGGGAAGGGCTCTGCATCTCCTCCCAAAACATTTCCCTCCATGTCTCCTTCCTAAAAAAGTGCTTGTTTTAACTCCTAGGTCCTCTCTTTCTTCACACTGCTGGATGGTCAGCAGAAGATCCTGGTTCCACCTAGCTCCTGCTGGAATCGTAGAAGCGTTTGGGTTGGAAGAACCCTTCAAGATCATCTAGTCCAACCATTCCCTAACTCTGTCAAGGCTGCTGCTACACCATGGCCCTCAGCACCACATCTCTGCCTCTTTGAAACACCTCCAGGGATGGGGATTCAACCACCTGGAGTGCTGCATCCAGCTCTGGAGCCCTCAACGCAGAAAGGACATGGAGCTGACGGAGCAGGTCCAGAGGAGGGCCACAGAAATGCTCAGGGGGTTGGAGCAGCTCTGCTATGGGGACAGGCTGAGGGAGCTGGGGGTGTTCAGCCTGGAGAAGAGAAGGATCCAGGGACACATAATAACAACCTTTTAGTACCTGAAGGGGAACTACAAGAAAGATGGAGATAGGCTGTTCCCAAAGGCCTGCAGTGATAGGACAAAGGGCAATGGCTTCAATCTAGAGAAGAGCAGATTTGGATTGGATGTTAGGGACGAGTTCTACACCATGAGAGTGGTGGAACTCTGGAACAGGTTGCCCAGAGAGGTGGTTGAGGTCCCATCCATGGAAATATTCAAGGTAAGGCTCGAGAAGGCTCTGGACAACCTGATCTAGTGGAGGATGTCCCTGCTGACTGCAGAGGGGATGGCCTGGATGATCTTTGGAGGTCCCTTCCAACCCAAACCATTCTGTGATTCTATCCATGGACCAAAATTTTACATCCACTCCCTTAGAGCAGAGTCAACACCAGGAGTGGGAACCCCCTGAAGCAGAGGGATGGAAAGCAGAGCAGCCACATACTACAGCTTTCAAGGCCTTTTCAACACAGAAGAACCCTGAGGAGAAGTTACCCAAAGCTGAGCATCTTTTGCCCTTGCTGTTCCAGGTACTTCAACCACCTCAGGCTGTACAGGTAGGTGGTGGAGTCACCATCCTCGGAGGTGTCCAAAAATGCATAGATGTGGCACTTTGGGATGTGATTTAATGATCATGGTGGTGTTAGGTTAACAGTTTGACTTGATGATCTTAGAGGTCTTCTGCAACCAAAACCAGTTCCATGTCATTCTGTGAACCACTCACATCTGGGCAGCACTGGAGCTGGCAGAGGTGGCAACTTCTCATTTGCCACAAGACAAACAAGTCTGCTGCCATCAGCTACATCAGTGTAGATTCTTTCTCTGTCACTGTACGCAAAACATTTCAGGGGAAGGAAGCTGAGATGGGAAAAGCCAACAGCAAGATGACATTTTTGTTTCAATGGCACAGGCATGCTTTGTTTTCATTTGGCATTTCACTCCCCCCTTTTGTTTTGCTTGAGGTTTTCTTGTGCCAGCCACTCTTTTAGTTTGCCATTTCCCTCTTGCCAAGCAGCAGACCATTACTGCAGTTCAGAACTTTGGATAAATTTCACACTGCAACGAGCCAGAGGGATGAAAAAAATCAAGCCAAGCTGGTCCCTAAGGTGCTTCTGTGGAAATGACCCACGACAATGGGAAGGTTTTGTGTGGGAGACAAGAAATCAGACTTCAGGGATCTCAAGGCATTTGCAAACTTCCAGTGGAGTTCAAGCAGAGAGCATTTAAAATAGGAGATTTTTGTTTAAACAATGCCCACAGCACTTTTAGACCTGGATCATAAATAATTCTTAGAAGGGATGAAGGCATGTGGTGATGTCACAGAATTCCCAGCATGGGAGTGGGTGGAAAGGACCTCTGGACATCATCCAGTCCAAGCCCCCTGCTAATGCAGGGCACCCACAGCACCTTGCCCAGGATAACAATGCCAGGTGGGGTTGGAATCTCTCCAGAGAAGGAGACTCCACAACCTCTGCTCCAGGGCTCCAGCACCCTCACACCAAAGAAGTTTCTTCTCCTGTTCAGATGGAACCTCCTGGCTTCCACTTTGTGCCCATTGCTCCTTGTCCTGTCCCTGGGCACCACTGACAAGAGTCTGGCCCCAGCCTCTTGCCCCCCACAGCTCCTTTAGCTCTTGCTGAGCATTGCTCAGATCCCCTCTGGGGCTGCTCTTCTCCAGGCTCAACACCCCCAGGGCTCTCAGCCTTTCCTTTTCACAGTTCCCTCAGGATCTTCACAGCCTCTGCTGGACTCTCTCCAGCAGTTCCCTGTCTCACTTGAACTGGGGAGCCCAGAACTGGACCCAATCCTCCAGGTATGGCCTCACCACAGCATAGTAGGGGGGAAGCAGAACCTCCCTTGACCTGCTGGCCACACTCTTCTTAATATACCCCAGGAGACGTTCTTGGCCACAAGGACACATTGCTGGCTCATGGGGAACTTGTTGCCCCCCAGCACTCCCAGCTCCTTCTCCCCAGAGCTGCTTCCCAGCAGGTCAGCCCTCCCCTGTACTGCTGCAGGAGGTTGTTCCTCCCCAGGGACAGGACCCTACCCTTGCCCTTGCTGAACTTCAGGAGCTCCTCTGCCCAACTCTCCATCCTGGCCAGGTCTGGCTAAGTAGCAGCACAGCCTGAGAGGGTGTCAGCCACTCCTCCTGGCCACACTACTTGAGCCAGAAGAGGGCTGGGAAGGGACAAACAGCCAAATTCTGAGTAGTTTTCTGTTGATGTTGATTGCATTGTAAACAAACTTGGTAGCTGTAGTAAACACAACTTTCTGGCCCTCCAGCCTCAGAGAAAACTCCAAGGTGGAGCAAAATGCTCAGCAATTTTTATTTTATCTTTCTCTGACTTCCTTTGATCTTCCCCTGTGAGTGTTTCTGAGTTGGATTCACAGCCTCCATTTTCCAAGTGCTCAGAGAAATGGTGACAAAAGCTTCAGTCAGAGCTCCAGTTCTGGTCTTTTATCCCCAGTGTGCTTCTATTTCAGTGTGTTATTGGGGGTGAAGAAGACTCTCTCTGACTTCTTCATCACCAGGAAGACATTTACTGCCCCAGCACTGGACTGGGAAAATGATATTTACAGCAGTGGGCTCAGTGAAAAGCATAAACCAAATGACACAAAGGGTGAAGGAGTGGGGAGAAATGATAGCTTTACACCCAGCCCTTCCACCAGCTCAGGATCAAAGAGCTGCTGTTTATCCTTGAAGCTGCAAAGGGCTGGCAAATGTCCTTCTGCTCTGCTGCTGGGAATAGGAAATAGCCAGGCAGTGGTTGTGTATTTTATTGGTCACACTTCTTTCAGAGGGATTATTTTTTATTTGCCATCTTCACCCTGGCCCACATCTTCCTGTGGTGGATTCTATGGTCCTGCTCTAGCAGCAGGGTTGGACTCAATGATCTCCAGATGTCCCTTCCAACCCTTAACATCCTCTGATCCTGTGTTCCTCCTCAGACTGAGTTGCCTCCTAGGCATTGTTCCTGGCTCTTCTTTTGACCACCTGCAACATCCTGTGGAGCTCATGTCATAGAATCACAGAATCATGGAATTGTTTTGGTTGGTAGAGATCTCTAAGATCATCCAGTCCAGCCTTCAACCCAGCACCACCATGGCCACTAAACCCTGGCCCCATGTGCCATGGCCACACATTTCATGAACCCCTCCATGGATGGGGACTCCACCACCTCCCTGGACAACCTGTTCCAACCCCTGACACTCTTGCAGCATACAAATTTTTCCTAATCTCCAACCTAAGCCTCCCCTGGCACAATTTCAGGCCATTTCCTCTCCTTCTGTCACCTGATCCTAGGGAGAAGAGCTCAACCCCCACCTCACTGCAACCTGCTTTAGGGAGCTGTAGAGAGCCAGAAGGTCTCCCCTTAGCCTCCTCTTCTCCAGACTGAACAACCCCAGCTCCCTCAGTTGCACTTCACCAGCCCTGTTCTCCAGACCCTTCACCAACTTTGCTGCCCTATGTCCTCCCTCCATGCCTTGACTTTCTCCACTTGCATGGTGCCACCAGCAGCAGCAGCCTGGCCTGGGTTATATGTGGGTAAACAGCAGTATAAGAGTCATGACTGGCAAAGATGAAGGTCACTGTGCATGCAGCCCTTTTCCTGCCAACACAGCAGCTGGATCAAGGCAAATAGTGGTGAGATAGAGGCTCAGACAGCCCAGAGAGTTGGTAGAATCATGGAATCATAGAACTGTTTTGGTTGGAAAAGATGTCTAAGATCAAGGAGTCCAACCATCAACCTAAGAGCACCATGGCCATTAAACCATGCTTAGAAGAACCATTCCTGGTCAGGCTGTTTGAGGCTCTGAGCAACCTGCTCTGGTTGAAGATGTCCCTGCTGATTGCAGGACGATTGGACTGGATGAGCTTTAAGGTCCTTTCCCACCCAAACCATTCTAGAATTCCATGGAAAGGATCAACAAAGACTCTCTGGTCATCCAAGAAGAAGAACATCTTAGTAAAATAACTTTCACCAGCAGAAATGTTCCAGAAATCCTGTGGGCAGAGACATGGATGAGAGAGATCCTCAACTGGAGTCCATGGAGGCTTTTGACTTGATGGAGGAGAGAACAGACAGAAAGCAAATGGCAGCCAAAGGATCTGGCCTGATCCATGAGCATGCTGCCAAGTGCTGTCATTCTGGGCCAACTACTGGGGACAGCAGTGGCAGTGACTTGTTTGGACTGATGCAAGAGAGTAATTATCTTAATGACTGTCTGCAGGAGAGCTAAAGCACAGCCCAGCCTTTGATTTATGCAGCTGTAACGGTGCCTAGCCCAGGCTCCAGGCTCCCAGTCCTGCAAGGTTTGGAGGAGTCATTCAGATCAGCAGGAACCAAAGCTTTCTGTACTGGATAGAATCATAGAATCAACCAGGTTGGAAGAGACCTCCAAGATCATCCAGTCCAACCTATCACCCAGCCCTAAGCAATCAACCAGACCATGGCACCAAGTGCCTCATCCAGGCTTCTCTTGA
>VXBD01001789.1:96549-108425 GCA_013399975.1 Indicator maculatus
GGCTACACTATTCCTGATCCAGGCCAGGATGCCATTGGCCTTCCTGGCCCCCTGGGCACACTGCTGGCTCATGGTCAGCTACTATCAGCCAGCACCCCCAGGTCCCTCTCTGCCTGGCTGCTCTCCAGCCACTCTGTCCCCAGCCTGTAGCACTGCCTGAGGTTGTTGTGGCCAAAGGCAGCAAGAAAAGCAGGCAAGGCAGCAAGAAAAGCAGGCAAGGCAGCAGGAGCTATGTGGGGCAGGACAAACTGCAGTGACAGGCTCCTGGAGGAATGCCACACATCCATCACCTGGGATTCCCTCCTTGCTCCAGGGCCAGGCAGCACACTGCTTTACGTCACCTGGAGGAGATGCCAGGGAATGCTGCCAAGCTGCTGTCTTTGCCCTCTTCAAGCTCTATTTATACCGACTCATGGACACCAGAATATCCTTGGGATGTGAGAGACCTTTCCATCATCTCAGTCTGCCTGGTTCTGAGCACAGCAGCTCCTGTTACATTAGGCACTTCTTGTGCCAGCTGCTAGCAGCTCTGTCTTGTTTCCTGATGCCATTTCAAAGTCTGGTTGAAGCCAGCACCAGGAAAATACTTCTGATCCTTCCCAACCTTCGCTGCCCCTGTGTTTCCTGCCAGCTTTGGTGCTGTTTAACATCCAGGAGGATTTGGAGAATCAGAGGGTTTGCTGGGTTTCTGTGTCAAAGGCTTACAAAAGGCAGTGGCCTGGGTTGCTGGAGCAGCCTGGCTGCCTTCACCAGACAGCACAGGTCCCTCAGTGGACAGGTTGAGGAACCACATATCCCAAAGTCTGTGAATGGTGTGCGCTTCCAGCATGTAACTGGTTTGCAGCAGTGTCTCACTGGGACCAGCCCAAGGCTGAAAGAAGGAGTCTCGAGGAGGGCTGTCCTGTGCTGATAAATAAAACATCTCTGCAGTGGTGCAGAGCACAGCTCCATCTCACCCAGCCATGAGGGCTACCCAAGGGATTTGCTTATCCCACCATGTTAGGGTTTGGAAGGGACCTCTGGAGATCATCTGTTCCAACCCCCTTGCTACAGTAGTGTCACCCACAGCAGCTTGCCTGGGTCACAATGGCAAGGGGAGTTTGGAATCTCTCCAGAGAAGGAGACTACAACCTCTCTGGGCAGCCTGCTCCAGGGCTCCTGCACCCTAAAGTTAAGTTTAGCATCATAGAATTGTTAGGGTTGGAAGAGACCTCAAAGATCATCCAGTTCTGACCCCCCTGTCATGGGCAGGGATGCTTCACACTACATCAGGTTGCTCAGAGCCACATCCAGCCTGGCCTTAAAATCCTCTCCTTGAGTTCAAGTGGAACCTCTTGTGCTCTAGTTTGTACCTGTTGACCCTTTTCCTCTCAATGGCCACCACTGAAAAGAGCCCAGCCCCATCCTCATGATCTCCACCATTCAGCTCTTGCTGAGTCCCTTTCAGGCAGCTCTTCTCCAGGCTCAACAGCCCCAGGGCCCTCAGCCTTTCCTTGTAATAGAAATCATAGAATCACAAAATGGGTTAGGTCAGAAGGGACCTCAAGGCTCAGCCAGCCCCAACCCCCCTGCCATGGGCAGGGACACCTCACACCACAGCAGGTTGCTCACAGCCACATCCAGCCTGGCTGCAAAAACCTCCAGGAATGAGGCTTCCACCACCTCCCTGGGCAACCTCTGCCAGTCTCTCACCACCCTCATGGGGAAGAATTTCTTCCTAACATCCAATCTGAATCTCCCCACTTCTAGTTCTGCTCCATTCCTCCCAGTCCTATCACTCCCTGACACCCTAAAATTCCCTCCCCAGCTTTCTTGTAGCAGCCTTCTGATCCTTGAAGGCCACCAGAAGGTCTCCTTGGAGCCTTCTCTTCTCCAGACTGCACAACCCCAACTCTCTCAGGCTGTCTCCATAGGAGAGGAGCTGCAGCCCTCTGCTCATCCCTGTGGCCCTTCTCTGGACACACTCCAGAATATTCCAGTACCCCAGGTTGCTCAGGCCCTGTCCACCCTGACCTTGAACACTTCCAGTCCCAGTCCAGTCATGTTAATCTAATGAACATCTCCAAGGTCCTGGAGCATCTCCACCTCCTTGAGATTCTAAAAGTGGTCAAGTTCCTCTAACACATTTGTTGTGACAGCCCTGAGATCATCAGCTCAGTCTTCTCTTTTTATCAAAGAACTGCTGCTCATTTCTCCTCTGCACTGGGGGGGAAACAAAATAAATAAAAAGCAGTGTGTGGAGCAGCCTTGAGTCTGTCTGAATTGGTTCTGAGACTCATATCAGTAAATCAGTTTAGAGAAGGAAAAACAGTGGAACAGTAGCATGCTAAAAAGAGCCTTTTGTCAGTCTCAAACCCAGCATTGATAGCACCATCCTGACTTAATCACAGGCTTTGGGACACCTTGGGTCCAGTTTATGTTGGCCAAACCATCTGACATTGCAGAAAACCAAAACCACTTCCTGTCTAGAGCTCAGCCTGGAAGCTCACAATCAATCCATACATTTTATCACATTGCAGGGTTGAGTTTTTGGGTTTTTTTTTTTTGGAGCCAGGCATTCACAGGGGACTCTTCTGAGCCCTGCATGAAGCAGCAGCATGGTCTGGCTTGCTTAGAGCCATGGAACATGAGGTGCATTAAGAGGAGTGTGTCCAGCAGTGGCAGGAAGGTTCTACTCCCCCTCTACTCTGCCCTGGTGAGGCTACACCTGGAATATTGTATCCAGTTCTGGACTCCCCAGTTCAAGAGGGACAGGGATCTGCTGGACAGAGTCCAACAGAGAGCCACCAAGATGATGAAGGGACTGGAGCACTACCCTGTGAGGAGAGGCTGAGAGCCCTAGGGGTGGTTAGTCTGGAGAAGAGAAGGCTGAGAGGGGATTTAATAAATGTTTATAAATATCTGAGGGCTGGGGGTCAAGAGGGAGGGGACAGGCTCTGCTCAGTTGCACCCTGGGATAGGACAAGGGGCAATGGATGGAAACCACAACACAGGAGATTCCACCTCAAAATGAGGAGGAACTTCTTCACTGTGAGGGTCCCAGAGCACTGAAACAGGCTGCCCAGAGAGGTTGTGGAGTCTCCTTCTCTGGAGACTTTCCAGCCCCATCTGGATGTGTTCCTGTGTGACCTGTGCTGGATTCTATGGTGCTGCTCTGGCAGGGGGGTTGGACTGGATGATCTCTGGAGGTCCCTTTCAACCCCTAACATCCTGTGAGCTGTGATGCTGTGAACATCAGGATCATTTAGAGGATCAGGTGTGTACCAGAAGGCTCAAAGGGTGTGTACCAGAAGGCTCAAAGTGTGTGTTGGTTCTCTAGCTGCTTTAGCTGTGCTAGCAGAGTCAATTAAACCAAGAGGCTCAGGGGCTGTTTAACCCTGCTGCAGGACCTAAACAGCCAAGAGCATCATTAACAGGAACTTAATTAGTGGTGGAATTTGAACCATTGAAAGACAGAAGAGGATTTTTCACACTGCTTAGTTGGATCACATCAAGGAACCCTCTTTGGGTTTAGAAGCCAAGTGAACTATCAGCAGTTCTCCTGATGATAATTGGGGTAGACACAGTTAATTGGGGTTTGGTCAGTCCTGGGCAGGGGAAGGCAGCCTGGTGAAGGTGTCCCAGTCCTGCCCCTGGTGACAGTGTACAAGAGGGAGGAACCAGCTGGGTGCTCAGATGAAATTGTCAGGCTGGCTGTTGCAGACACCATCTTGGCCTTTGTGAGCAGAGCACACACAAGATCAATCAGCTTAAGGCCAAAGGACCATTTTTGCTAACAATGTTTTTCAGAAAGCAAACTCCTAAAAGGAGTGTGGCCAGCAGGTCCAGGGAGCTTCTCCTCCCCTTCCACTCTGCCTTAGTGAGGCCTCAGCTGGAGTTTGTGTCCAGTTCTGGGCTCCCCAGTTCAAGAGGGACAGGGAAATACCAGAGAGGGTCTAATGGAGGCTTATGAGGATGATAAAGAGACTGAAACATCATCTGTGTGATGAGGAAAGGCTGAGAGCCCTGGGGCTGGTTAGGCTGGAGAAGAGAAGGCTGAGAGGAGACCTTATTAATGTTTACAAATACCTGAAGAGTGGGGGTCAAGAAGAAGGGGCCAGGCTCTTTCCAGTGATAGGATCAGGGGCAACAGACATAAACTGGAACCCAGCAAGTTCCACCTCAACTCGAGGAGAAAGTTCTTTGGTGTGAGCCCTGGAACAGGCTGCCCAGAGAGGTTGTGGAGTCTCCTTCTCTGGAGACTTTTAAAACCAGTCTGGCTGTGTTCCTGTGTGGCCTGCCCTGGGTGATGCTGCTCTGGCAGGGGGATTGGACTGGATGATCTCCAGAAGTCCTTTCCAACTCCCACCATTCTGTGACTGATTCTATTGCTTCCTTGCAGCATACTTGGGATAGCCAGAACAGCATCATTCAGAAATCAGACAGCAAAATATTGAAGCCATTAACATGTTCATGATTTTTCTTCTTTTTTTTTTAATGTCCTATTATTTATTTGAAACTCCTCTTTCAAATCACACTAAAAGCACAAAACCCAAAGTGCAGACACTCAGGCATGACATGGCAGAGCAGTACAGTGGCAGTCCCAGCACGCTGTGCACACTATCAATCATCATCAGAAGCAGACAGGATGAGGTCTGCATCACAGCCATCTGAAATCTTCACTTTTTTGCTGATCCCTTTCCCATAGGGTCCTGGTCAAAGGTGCTGGTTGGCAGAGCTTCAGCATTAGACTGTCTCAGCGGAAAGGTTCTTGCCCTTTCCCCCCACATTTTGCTTCCTGAACATCTCAGCTGCTGAGTTAGATGTGAGACAGATGAGGAACAGCATCTTGCTGGCAGAAAGCAAGCCTGACAAGGGCTTCAGGCCAGTGCCTACACTTCACATGAGCCAGATGGCAGAGGCCAGTGATGGGAACCTCTGCAGTGCCTGGTGCCAAGCTGATGAAAATCAGCACTGCAGCTTGGTAGCACCGAGTCAAAAGTGCCAGTGTAGAACAAGGCACCAACTCCAGTGGTTCCTCACCACTCTTTGTAGGCTCATAAGGTGGGCTGGGTTGAAATAAGCATGATAAGGACTTCTCAGTGAGGCTGGCTATCTGGCAGCAGGGGTAAGAGGCACCAACAGCAATGCAGATGTCTTCTCACCATGAGGTGAGCTTAGATTGTTACATAGGGCGGTGGGGATTCCTTGGAAGGCAACTCTAAGGCTTCCTCATATGATGGCAGCACAGCCTGAAAGAGAAGACCATTAGTTGTGCTCTGGATCTCACAAAGGGTTTGATCTTGGGTGTTTTTCCACCTAGTTCAAAGCAGGGTAGAAGACCCACGTGGGCTGTAAGACATGGAGGACAGAAATCCAGGAGAGATAGAGGTGAGCAGCACCTTCCAACCACTTTGCTGGTACTCCCACCTCCTTCTCCCAAAGCATGGCTGCAACAAATGGACCAAGGCTCTTTAATGGCCAGAAAAGAAGCCTCATTGCCCAAGCTCAGATCATTGCAGAGGGCCATGAGGCAGGCACAGCAGGGCACAGGCTGCCGGCAAGAGAAGGCTCAGCATAGCTGCCAGCTTTTAAGGAGACAAATGCCTACACTTAGCATTCTGTAATCCTCCTCTTTACTTCTCATCCATCTGTAGAGCATCTTTTGATTTTGGAAGGGGTTCAGTATCTTTCCATTGTGTCAGAGCAGCTGGATGCTACTCTTCAAAGAGATCACCTAGGGAGGGACACTGATACTCAGTAGTCAGCAAGCTGTTAAGGTGAAGTGCAATGCACCAAATCTCTCAGACACTGACCCTCTGAAAGGTGAAGGCCACCCTCATTTTAAGCAAGGGTAGCTCTATCATTCCTCAGAAACCAAAGTTCAGCTCAAATTAAAAATACGTCTCTGGATCAGAGAACAGAAGTGATGTGCCTGGAGCCTGAGTTTCAGGTTCCCTGCAGGTTCCATTGGCTTTGAAATATTTTATACAAAAGTAGAGACATAGAATAGTTTGAGTTGGAAAGGAACTTAAAGATCATCCAGTTTCAACTCCCTTGCCATGGGCAAGGACACCTTACACCAGACCAGGTTCTCAAGGCCCCATTCAACCTGGTTCCTTCTCTGGAGACCTTCAAAGCCAACTTGGGTATGTTCCTGTGGAGCCTGCCCTAGGTGACCCTGCTTTGACAGGGACGTTGGACCTGATGATGGTCTCTGGAGGTCTCTTCTAACTCCTAGCATCCTGTGATTCTGAGGCTTAGAGCCTCCACAACTTCTCTGAGCAACTTGTTCCAGTGTCTCTGCACCCTCATGAGGAAGAATTTCTTCCTAATGTCTCATCTAAATCCAGCTTCTTCCAGAAGGAAGCCATTACCCCTTGTCCTGTCACTCCATACCTTTGGATAAAGTCCCTCCCCAGATCTCCTGTAGCCCACTTCAACTGCTGGAAGGCTGCTCTAAGCTCTCCCCAGAGCCTTCTTTTCTCCAGGCTTTACATAAAGTTAAAGGACTGCAACACAATTGGATATTGATTATCTGCAGCTGTTAGTGCACTTCTGAAGGATTAAACTATCTCTCAGACCATCAAAAAACCCTCCAAAAGTTAAGACCATCCTGCACCTCATCAGTCTAGACTTTTTCTTCTGATGGTGTAAACCTGAAGCAGTTTTTACTTACCTTTTCAACTGCTTGTGGGTCGACTTTCACCTCCTCTCTCTTGCTGGCTTTAATATACTTAAAGCAGCTCAGGACACACTTGAACATATAGGCCTGGAAAGGAGAAGGAGAGGGAAGTCTTCCACTGCATTGCAAGCCAACAAGAGCACTTCCATTTGGCCACCAGCCTGCCATTGTCCTGCTCTCTTCTCTGGAAGTAGAGATTATGAGACTGTGGGTCAGCCTCTCTTGATCCTCCACCAGAGAAGTAAGAATTCCCTCTGTGCAGATTCCATCTGTTCAATAGGATCAGCAATACCTCTAAATGCAAGAAAGACCTCTGAGAGCACAATGGCATCAGGTGGGAAAGGAGAGGGTGTCCTCCATGGTATGGTTCTGAGCAAGCTTCAAAGCCTGCATGTCTCAGAAAAGCACCTGGGGCACAACAGACACCTCTGAGAGATCCAAGACTCTCTTCTCAACTAGAACTGACCTGAAAGTTCAGCTCAGCCACCAAAATCATAGAATCATGGGCTCAAACAATCATGGAATCATGGAGTCATGGAATCATGGAATCATGAAATCATAGAATCCCAGAATCATGGAATCATAGAATCACAGAATCCCAGAATCATAGACTCCCAGAATCATAGAATCATGGAATCATAGAATCCCAGAATCATGGAATGATAGAATTTGTCAGGGTTGGAAGGGACCACAAGGATCAGCCAGTTCCAACCCCCCTGCCATGAGCAGGGACACCTCACACCACAGCAAGTTGCTCACAGCCACATCCAGCCTGGCTGCAAAACCCTCCAGGGATGAGGATTCCACCACCTCCCTGGGCAACCTCTGCCAGTCTCTCACCACCCTCATGGGGAAGAATTTCTTCCTCACATCCAATCTGAATCTCCCCATTTCTAGTTTTGCTCCATTCCCCCTAATCCTATCACTCCCTGACACCCTAAAAAGTCCCTCTCCAAAATCCCACCCAATCCCATACTTGCAGGAGATACCCTCTTCTAAGAAGTCCACCTTGCACCTCCTTGAGGTAGAAGAGGCAACCAAGGGAGCCTTGCTGAGGAAAATGGAGCAATTTGTGGATTGTGGCAGAAGAAAATAAGCCAAGGCTGTGAAACATACCATATTAAATAAATATTTTCCCTGTTCTGCACAGCCAGGCCAAGTCGTGTGCCTCTTGTTTTTATTGGCAGAAGAGACTCCTTCAAAAACAGTTAACATTTCCAAAGGAACATTGGGAGTTGTATGCCCTGAGAAGGAGCCATCTAGCTTAGGATTTCCTAGAACAATGAGGGCTGTTTGCCTTGACACAAAGCCAAGACAAAGAAGGAGAAGAAGGAATGAAGTATCTGAGCTCAATGAAGTATCAGTCTCTCAAGCAAGCTTCCAGAGATGAGGAGCTAAATCCAAACTTTGACCACCCTTAGGGAATACTGCAAGAAGCCTTCCCCCTTCCAAAAGCTTCTTCAGACAGGGAGAGAACATGCAAGGCATTGAAGCCATCATATAAACTGTACAAACCTCTTACTCATCTGAGAAAGAGATCTAAAAAATAAAATAAAACAAATGAAAATCATACAACAAAAGATTCTTTCTTTGTTTTGGTTCTGGAAGAGGTTTGGTTTTTTTCCCAGTTTCTATACCAAATTCAATGAGGTTGCCTTCAGTTAGGACTGGTGAAGCTGCTTTCAGTCAGGACTGATTAAGGGACTTGAGCATCTCCCCTGTGAAGAGAGACTGAGAGCCCTGGGGCTGTTTAGGCTGGAGAAGAGAAGGCTGAGAGGGATCTGATCAATGTCTATCAATGTCTGAGGGGTGGGGGGCAAGTGGAGGGGGCCAGGCTCTTTTGGGTGGTTCACAGTGATAAGACAAGGAACAATGGGTTCAAATTTGAGCATAGAAGATTTCACTTCAACATGAGGAGAAACTTCTGTACAGTGAGGGTGATAGAGCCCTGGAGCAGGCTGCCCAGGGGGGTTGTGGAGTTTCCTTCTCTGGAGGCTTTCCAAACCCAGCTGGATGGGTTTGTGTGTGTGCAGACTCCCCTGGGTGATGCTGCTCTGGCAGGGGGGTTGGACTGGATGATCTCTGGAGGTCCCTTCCAGCCTCTGATATACTGTGAGACTGTGATCCTGTGGTGCAAGCAGTAGCAGACTCGAGGTCAGTGTGTAAATACCCACAGATGATGTGGCAGGCAGTGACCTTGGGATCATCCTATTGATGGCTAACTCAGAAAAGTCACTGTAGGATACCCTTGTCCACAGTGAACTGCAGAGGAAAAACTCCTCTGGCAGCTGTTGACATAGTAAGTGGGTGAGAAGCTTGTCCTAGAGGTCAGGAAGTGAGCTGCTTCTGCAGTAATTATGTTAAAGACCTCCTCTCATTTCCCATCAGAAATGGTTTACTCCCCTTGGCTCCTGCATTCTTATCACCATGCTGGTGGAGGGGGATGGCTTTGTGACACTGAGGTGAGATAAAGATTGCTTGTGGATACAGAGACCAGCAGGGGAGCCTGCTCTGGGGGTGCTGGGTAGGCACCACCCCTTCACTCACTCTGCCCTTTGAAAGAACTTAGACTTGGCTCCAAGGAGCTTAGACTTGAGCAGCTGATGGTCTCACCACTGGGGCTCTGTAAGGAAATGTAGCAGTGACCACACTGGTGAGCAGCTGGGAAGCTGCACAGAAAGACTTGCACATTGCAGCAGGACAGGGAATGACAGGACTGTGGGGAATGGATCAAAAATAGAAATGGGTAGATTCAGGATGGATATTAGGAAGAAATTCTTCCCCATGAGGGTGGTGAGACACTGGCACAGCTTGCCCAGGGAGGTGGTGGAAGCCTCATCCCTGGAGGTTTTTGCAGCCAGGCTGGAGGTGGCTGTGAGCAACCTGCTGTGGTGTGAGGTGTCCCTGCCCATGGCAGGGGGGTTGGAACTGGCTGAGCCTTGTGGTCCCTTCCAACCCTGACAGTTCTATGATTCTGTAATTCTATGTTCCCTGCAAAGGGTGGTGTTAAATGAGAGAAAGGAGAGACAGGAACATTGCATCCATCCCCCTGGCATTGTCAGAGAGCTCTTCCCTGCTGTAAGGCTGAGCAATGTTTTGCAGGTCTCCTATGAGGTCACTGGCAGAGGTGTTTAGTGGAGCAGGTGCCCCATCTCCATCTGACAAACCACTCTTTGGCTGAGTGATGCTGTGGGGTGGGAAGCAGACAACTATTTGGGGACAGTAATTGCAAGCTGGCAGGCAAACAGCACCAGACACACAGAAACATTGCAGCTTAGGAGCAATAAAATGCCTGTGATGGGTCATTGAGCAAGGCAAATTGTGCAGAAAGATCCTGAGCTAGTCCAACACATTTAGATGGCACCTTGGTGCAGGCATTCAGTGAATTGAAACTGATGTGCCCTAAATTGGCTAAATGGTCTTTTCAGGTCTGCAGTGTTTCCTGTGGCTGCCACAACGTTCCTCAGCAGGTCTTTTTCACTTGGGACAAAGTCTCTCCTGAAAATGGTTTTGCTGCCCAGGGAGGAGGGGAGGGATTGTCACTAAGTTTAAAGGATGTTGGTGGTTCCCAATGACTTGTTTGGAGGAGTTTAGCAGACCAAGGAACACCTCTGCCTGCTCATTGTTTTATTTATTTATTTACCCCCTCCCCCCTTCCCTCCAAATCCCTGCTTCTACAAAACTGCCTGCTCATTGCTTTACTTATTTATTTATCCCTTCCCCCCTTCCCTCCAAATCCCTGCTTCTACAAAACTGCCTGCTCATTGCTTTACTTATTTATCCTCTCCCCCCTTCCCTCCAAATCCCTGCTTCTACAAAACTGCCTGCTCATTGCTTTACTTATTTATTTATCCTCTCCCCCCTTCCCTCCAAATCCCTGCTTCTAAAAAAGCACAAGAAGTCATTGCAGTCTGGTAGCTAACCCTGTGCAAAGTTCAAATCAACCAATTTGCCAGGCTGGTGAGATTGTCAGGGTTGGAAGGGACCTCAAGGATCAGTCAGTTGCAACCCCCCTGCCATGAGCAGGGACACCTCACACTACAGCAGGTTGCTCACAGCCACATCCAGCCTGAGTGCAAAAACCTCCAGGGATGAGGCTTCCACCACCTCCCTGGGCAACCTGTGCCAGTCTCTCACCACCCTCATGGGGAAGAATTTCTTCCTAACATCCCATCTGAATCTCCCCATTTCAGCTGGATTTCAGGGTTATCTCCACTCCTATTGCTCAGTTTATGCAAGTATTCAAAGATATGCTGTGGCCAAGTCTGCAGTGCAATCACACAGAGATCAAATTTCACTCCACACTGGCTTGTCTGGGCACCTGGGAAGGGTCTGAAGCAAAAGTGCTTTCCAACAGAAGTAGCATTTTTTTTTTTCACTGTGAGAGAATCTGCTCAAGCACCTGGAAAAAAAAATCAGGTTTCCTTAAGCTGGTCTGAAACCCATCAGTGAAAAACCTGTCCTCTGATCCACTGAAGCAAGAAGAATAGAAAGCACCTCGTGGTGGAGGTTTCTGAGCTGTAAGCAGGATTTGAGCAGCTCAGGGGTTTTAATTAAATGTCAGGGTATCAGTGTGCACAGCTCCACTCCCAGCAGGCTGAGTGGAAGATCTCACCTGCTGCTTTATGACTGCATCTATTTTGGCACACAAGCACAGAAGAGTTTCCTCTGTTTGTTTCAAACATCTTAGCCTTCTAAATGGGCAGTGAGAGGTTCTGGAGGCAAGAGAGATTTTTTGCTTTACAATTCACACTTGCAGAAGCACAAACCCAGGGATTGAACAGGAGACCTGCCTCAGACATAGCTCCTGTTACGCCCAAGGAGAGCCCAACGAGGCTTTCCAGTGCCCTGGAGATTTGAGAGAGAAGTAAAACAACTTCCACCTTTTCTCCAGGCTAGAAAGCTTCTTTTCAGCCTCCCCAGACCCTGCAGTCATTTACCTTCAGGAAGAGAACAGCAATGAATGCAATGGTGAAGGTGACCATCACTTTGGCATATTCCTCTGTGGGTAACTTCTCCAGGGTTGGCAAAAAGCTCTGTGAAAAGAAGAAAAGAGGAAAAGAGGGTCTCAGTCATGAAAAGAGGAAAAGAGGGAGAGGGTCTCAGCCATGAAAAGAGGAAAAGAGGGAGAGGGTCTCAGCCATGAAAAGAGGAAAAGAGGGAGAGGGTCTCAGCCATGAAAAGAGGAAAAGAGGGAGAGGGTCTCAGCCAT
>VXBD01001791.1:0-11444 GCA_013399975.1 Indicator maculatus
CTGCTGCACCACACAGCTTGGTGTTGTCAGCTAACTTGCTGAGGGTGGGGTTATATTTCCCCTTTTCCGGTCAGTGGGGACTTCCCCAGACTGCCATGATTTTTGGAATATAATTGAGAGCAGTTTAGCAACCTCATCCCCAGTTCCCTCAGCACCTGTGGGTGTATGCCATCAGGTCCCATGGACTTGAACAATTTCAGGTTCTTCAGATGGTCACAAACCTGATCTTCACTTATCAATGGGCAGTTCTTCCTTCCAGCCCCTGCCATTATCTTCTGTGATTTTGGGAGTATGGCCAGAGTGCTTGCCAGTGAAGACTGAGGTAAAGAATTCATTGAGAACCTCAACCTTCTCCACATCACTTGTCACCAGTTCACCTGTTTCCTTTCTGAGGGGGCCTACACCTTCCTTAGTCTTCCTTTTGCCATTGATACACCTGTAGAAACTTTTGCTATTCCCTTGATCTCCTTGGCTAAATTTAATTCTTACTGAGCTTTACCTTTCTAACCAGGTGTCTTGCTGCTCAGATGGCTTTCTTATATGCCCCCCATTCTAGCTGTCCTTTCTTCTAGTCCTTGTACAGTTTCTTTTTGTGTGACACCGTGTCCAGAAGCTCCTTGCTCAGCCAGGCAGGTCTCCTAACATTCTTTCCTTCTTTCGTCTTTGTGAGTATACTTTGCTCCTGGACACAGAGAAGGTGATCCTTTAATATGAACCACCTGTCCTGGGCCCCCCTCCCCTATAGGGCTTTGTCTCACCATTCTTTGGCCAGCCAATCCCTGAAGTGATCAAAGTCTGCATGCCTAAAGTCCAGGGTCATAAGCTTGGAATACATCCTCCTAGTTGCCCTGAGGATCTTAAATTCTAGTGCATCCAAGGCTGTCCCTGAGCCTCATATTGGTCACCTGTCCTTCCCTGTTGGTGAGAACAAGGTCCAGCATAGCACCTTTTCTGGTGGTTCCTCCACCATTTGGAGGAGAAAGTTGTCATCTATGCATTCGAGGAATATGCTGGATAGCTGGTGTCTTGCTGTGTTGTCCCTCCAGCAGATGTCAGGGTGGTTGAAATCCCCCACGAGGACCATGGCCTGTGAATGTGAAATCACTTCTACCTGCTAATGTAGAGCCTCATCTGCTTGGTTCTGCTAGGTCAGCTGGCCTGTAGCAGTCCCCTACAGTAACATCATCTTCCCTTTGCTTCCCTTTAATCTTCACCCATACACTCTCAACCAGCTCATCATCTTTCCCCAGGTGGAGCTCCACTGATTCCAGTTGGTCATTGATATAGAGAGCAACACCTCCTCCCCTGCCTGTCCTTCCTAAAGAGCTTATACCTGTCTATCCCTACATTCCAGTCATGGGAATCATCCCACCACGTATCAGTAATAGCCACTATGTCATGGCTTTCTGGCAGCACACAGCTTGTCCTGTTTATTGTCCAGTGTGCATTAGCATAAAGGCACTTCAGCTGGGCTGGCCGTGGCACGCTCTTAGGCAAAACCCCCTTGATCCCCTTGGGGTGTCTTGGTGCATTGTCCCTGGCTGGCCACAAGTCAGCAAGTTGAGAGCTTGTATTCCATCCCTTTGCCTCTGCTGTGCTGTCCCTCTGTGCCATAAGCAATCTAGTTTAAAGCCCTATCAATGAGCCCAGCCAACTCCTGCTCCAGATTCCTTATGCCTCTCTGAGACAGCTGCAACCTGTTTGATACAGCTCTGGAGCTCTGTGTAGCCAGCTGTGAGTGTAAAACTCAAAGCCCTGTGCACGACACCAGTCCCAGAGCCATGAATTGACCCCTCGGCTCTTCCTATACATTCCTTCATCCTTCTCTGATGTCAGAGGGCTGGAGGAGAACGCAACTTGAGCTCCTGATCTTTGGATTCTAATTTGGATTCTTTTCATGTTTCAGAAATTAATGGTGTTCAAATTCTAGATGAACAGGAAAAACAAAGCTTTTAGGTATGAGTTACATTGCTTGAAATTGAAAGCAATCATTTCTCCATCCTTCTGTTTTATGATGATTCTCAATTGCTAACAATTTTGAAGGCCAGAATACATGAATCAAGCTGCAGAATATAATACCCTGTCTCATTCTAAGGTCTACTGCATAGCTGAACAGCAAATGAACAAAATCTCTGTATTCTCCGGATTTAAGTAATGTGGAATTAATCTGGGAGCGGATATTTTGCTCAAATACTTCTTTGAAGTATGGTTTTAACAGAACAGAGCAATTGTGCAAAATGTATCCAGACAAAATAATTTAGGAATATCTCGATTTCTAAGTCTTTAACAGCTGAGCCATTAGACATCTCATGTTTCTGTCATACCAGAACAGCAGCAGAATGTCATTATAGGACAGTAGTACCTCCTTTCCATGCCTTACCGAGGAACCTCTAACAGATGTGCCTGATGGAGATAATTGTTGCCAGAGGTGCAGAGACAGAAAAAACTCAAACCATACCCCAATTTATCTCATTTTTGATGACAGAATGATTGCCTTTGCAGTGTGAAGTGTGTAATAGCTGATAGTATATTTTGCCTCCTAACTACAAGCATAAAATTCAAAATTAATTTTGATTTAATGAATTTTAAATGGCTTTAAATAGAATTAATCAGTCAAAACTGTGTGCATATTTAGCTTGAAAGGTCATTTTTACCCACATAATACTCCTAATCAGTTGGCAGTTTCTAGATGTAAAAAGTTTTATTTTAGCCACTCTCAGGGTACTATAACTAATAATATTTTAGCATGGCGTGCTGCAAATTTCTAATGCATGAGAACACACTCACTAAATGCCAGGTGTGGTGGTTTGGAAAAAAACCTTGCTACTCCCCACTACCAGAAATCATGACTTTACAGCATTTCACACTGGGGCATTACCATCCTGGACAGGGGATTCTGGGTGCCTCTCTTGCTTTCTGAGTCTCCCGAGCATGTGGGTGTCTTTCACTTGTTTCCTTTCTTTCTGTTTCATATACACACTCATGTAACCTGATACTTTTGTAGTGGAGGAGTAAATATTCTCTGTAAGTCAACTAGGAAAAAATCCCTGCTGGTTTTTTTCCTCCCTATCTTATCTCTTGGTAAGAGGGGAGGGAGGAGGCAGGAAGGAAGAGTGAGGGGGAAGCAGTAAAACCATAACACCAGGAAGAGACTAGTTCTGAAAATAGTAACATTTGTGAAATAGAAATGGGATTGGTGTGCTTCTATTACAAACAAGCAAAAATATAATTTGTTGCTGCATGTTTGTTGTTCTTTCCTAAACTAGTAAACGTCAGCTAAATTGCTGCTCTGGATCACTTGTTCCATAATCCAACCACCTTTCACACAAAGAAAACTCTTCAGTTGCTTATGCTGCTTCCCTTCTTAATTTTCTGTATATGGATGCATTGTTTTTCCATTAGTTATTACTTCATTGAACATCTTGTCTCCACACTGGCAGAATACTTCTGTATTTACGCTATTTATTTTATTTCTACAACTTCTGGAGATACTGTATTGGAAGTCTTGGGTGACTTTTTAACCTCAGTTCCCTGACAGGAGCAAATGTGAAGAACGTCCACACTTTAGGAAATCTTTGAACAAGCTATAAAATCAACTGGATAACTTTGAGACCTATATATTTTATTTTGTTCTGAAGCCATATACATACAATAAGTTGTATCTGTATGCAATTTTTTCAGATGAGGGTATGACGTTCCTTGTCACAACTTTCCTATTTCTCTTCGGGTTAAGAAAGTGGAACCTTCATGTCAAAATCTTAAAGTGTCTTTTTGAAAACAGCTGAGAATTCCTGCTCATTCTTTCTCAAAAATGTTTGAGTTTTTAAATAGAATATTATCTAGTCACTGAATTCATATGGTAGTGTCTCCATTGGGTATTTCTCTGCAGAAAGAAAAAATGTCATATTTTTTAAATCTCACTGCCACACTTGGGGCAGTTAAGCATATCAAGCAAAGAAATATATGCTTAGATATTAATTTATCCTTGGATGTGCCTTTAAATCAATAGAATTTAACAGGTAAGAGACCCATTACTGTCACATGCTAAGTGGATAGTCTACTTCCAGTGTAGGAAGGTGTTGATTTGATTTTCCTTGTCTCATTTTTAAGACTGGCAAAACTTAACTATAAAACCTTAGAATCTTGAATAAAAAGATTCATGTGGAAAGTTGACTTGCTATTAGCTTATTTGGTAGATTTTTCTGGAGTAGATGAGCTCTCAGTATGATCAAAATTTGAACCTTTACAGCAAAATACCACAGCTCAGGATCTGGCAGAAAAGCTAAACTAAGACTTGAAGTGAAAGTAATAAGGAAGATGGAAAATAACTGAAATTCATGCCTCTTTCTGTGATCCCATTCAGACCCTTTTCCTTTGTTAAATCCGGGGGGGGAGGGGGGCGGGGGGGAATCCCATGTTGCAGCATTTAAGGTCACAGTAGATGCTTGCTTATTTCAGACACTTCTGTGGCATTTAGTGATCACTCTTAAAATATACCTTCTGCTAATTAAAAATAACTGAAGAAGGATTTTGTTTTGATATTAATTTATAAAGAGCATTGTTTTCAATCAATAGAAGAAACAGCAATCAGAACAGAAAAGAAAGTAATTTTTCCTACATCAAACACCGTGATTTCTTTCACATGGACACACAAATCCATACACTCTGTTTTGCTGAAATGTACTTCAGACTTCAATCCCTAAGCCCAGCAAGGCAAAACAAAGGTTAAATGTATAGTAAGCTGCTCTTGTTCTCTTAAGTAGATAGCTAAATGTAAGGGCTTAAAATAGTTTAAGATTATTTTACTGGGGCTATACTGGATGCACTTTATCCCATTTGAGTAGAATTAATGATTAGAAATTCCCCTACTAAGCACTGCTCTCTGGAGCTTGTGTTGCCTCTTTTTTCTGGCCCTCATGTCCCACGCTTGACTCATCAGATGAGTTCATTCTCTCCTCTTCTTCTTGACACTTCAGCCTGGCCAGTCCTAAAACACTTACTGTCCTTATGCCTTCACCATTGTCCTTGTTCCTAGACTAGGTGGATTTCTGGTAAGTTTTTTGCCAGTTTGTTGGAATAAATATGTTTATATTAAGTAATTATGAAATTATGTACTTCTTGATTCAGCATAAACTGTTCCTCATTAGACAATTATCAGAAAATACACATAGAAAATATATTTCCGAAGTGCTAAATGTCTTTCTGTAAAAATGTTATCTATTGTCTATATGGCATAACACAGGCTGTGATTTCTAATATCAGGCATTAATGCCAATTAGTATCAATTATTTCATAGTTATTAGCAAATGTCATGGAATGGAAATATATTCTGTAGTGTTCCTCAGGAACACAAATTCTAATACATGCAAACCCACTATTATACAAAGCATTTACTATTTTCAAATGTGTTTTATGTAAAAAGTCTTTTGATAGTATATCTACTTATTTTCATAATGACTTTCCCCTCTTATACAAAATTCTGAAATTGCATATTGAATGATATAGTTTAGCAGACACACATTATCTTACAGGTCTGCACACACGTAGCTTGCTAGTTTCAAGGACTAAAACTTCTTGTTTACAGAAATGCTCCAATACGCAGCGGATGTCACTTGGTGTCCTCACATGTTGAGAACATAGAGCAGCAGCATTCTTTTTCCAGATCAGTTAGGACCTCCTCAGCAAACAAACAACTTAATGATGTCTATAGCTACCAGCTGTGTATGCTATTAAGTGAGAAGGAAAAGACAGCTGTGTCCTGTGCCCAAGGTACTACAGGTATAAGCTGCAGGAAGTCTGCCAGTGAATAAAAGCTTCAGCTTCAGAAACAGAGGATGAAGAAACAGCCACTGGAAAATTGCCACAGTCTGCTTTCCAGACTATTCCAGTTTAAAATGGCCTTATTTGTTTTCCTTTTTTTCTGTAGTTCATAGTATTTTACCTAGAATCCATTTCCTCTTTCCTTGAGCCAAAAAAGCGCCAAGGTGTACATGATCAATCTGTGAGTTGCAAGAGAGCTCTCTGGATTTTGAGTATAGGAATTAATAATGCAGTAATTTGTTTCTTCTTTCCCAGTTGTATCGCAAGATTTTAAACTTGAAAAGAAAAATAATTGCTTGCAAAACTGTTCTAAAAATTCCGTGTTGGTTTTTCCATGAAGAATTTTGCTAGGAGACAATATCATATTCAAGTCACTTGCTGAGCCACCTATTTGACAGTTCTCTGAGTTAAATGAAGTTTCTTAGCAACTCTACAGTATTTGTTTAATGATATAAACATTTCTTCTGTAAGTACTATTTCATGAATTTAGGATGTTATTGTGGGTTTGTGGATTGCGGATATGGAGATGCTATGTTGTCTTGTTTTACTGAGTGCTTAAATTCTCAGTAGTTGAGTTTTCCTTATTCTTTCATTAAGATAATAAAAATATTTTTAATATGCTTCCAAGCTGCTGTAGCACACAGAGCAAATTCTATTTTCTACCACAATTATCTATTATCAATTCCATTGCCTATCAGTTCCATTATCTATTTAGTCTATGTTATTGCATTGATGTGCCTGTGATTACTGCTTTTTGTTATTACAAGAGAGGCAAGAATTTTATTCTTATTCCTGCCTTGTTCTCTGAAGGAGTACATCGCTGGAATTCTGAACAAGTAACTTCAACAGTGGGGAGAAGAATATGAAAGAAGCCCTTTTCCTCACTCCCCTTGGTTCTGTAGCCTCTGAGGCAGCCATGTTAATGAAAATGGGATTGCATATGCACCATCTTCAAGGAAGAAGGATTGTTTAGGATGTACATTGGTAATAGGAGTCTATAATAAAATGCCTCTCCAGACTTTCCATATGAAAGCCTTTCACATGGCAAGAGATTGCAGAGTGATGGCAAGCCTCCTGCAACAGTTGTCTGTTTTTAATGATGAGGTATTCCTTTTCTGCCTTTCCTGCTATTTCTTCCCATGCAAATTAACTGTCCCTGTCATCTGTTTTGTGGACACTTCAAATGTAAATTGAGTTTGAAGCTCTCACTTATCACTAGCATTTGCCTTCACTGTCCTTGCAGGCTTTCTAAACAATTCGAACACACAATTTAAACCCCTTTCCTTCATTAACAAACTGTTTAAGCTGACAACCTTTTAGGGATCAGCTCTTGAATTGCTACTCTTGAACAGCAATCATCCAATTAAATAGGCCTCAATATGGTTATTTTGTCCAGCTTTCATTCATCAACCATCCCTTTCCCTGTCTGTTTCCAAGAATATTTTTAACAAGAGCCTGGTTCATTGGCACGTCCTTGTATGAGTAGCTCCTACAAAAGTGCTACAAAACAGCTACTGCTGAGAGAAGGAAAGGTGATCACAGCCCCATTTACAAAAAATGAGTGTAATTTTTTTTGAAGTTTGGGAGTCTAGAGACTCCCCTGTGCATCAAGAGGATGCATACCTGAGAAGAAAGACTGGTTTGTGCTCTCAACCTGTAAAAGCTTCATATCTGAAACAGATGGCAGATACACCATATCTATTTAGTGTATGGTAAAGATTCACTGGACCTTTCTTTGACAACTCTGCCAAAGCTGTCATTTGAACAAGAGATTTTTTAATTATTATGTATTTAGCTTTAGTGTTGAGCCCAAGTTATTTTGTGCTATTGGATTATTAATTGGATGTCACTGTAATAATTGCTTTCCAGGACTCCTGTCTGCCCTTTTCCCTTGGCACCGACTGGAAGTCAGTTTTCTCTTTCAATTTCCACTAGGTAAATCCCAATTTTCAGTGTAGTGTATGTCTTCATCAGTCTTCCTCTTTCACACAGCTTTGTCATTCTGCATTGCTTATCATAGTGGCAACTTCTCCACCACTTTGCACAATGTACATTAGCAACTGTATCTAGATATCTCCTATCTGTGGAAAACATGTTTTCCACCCTAAAATACACTATGAATTTGTTTAGAGGCTCCTTTTCTGTGTATTTCTTCCTTTGCCTCTGGTAGTAGAAGACTGTCTTGGTTTTAGGGAGCAAGACAGATGCTCTTTGCCCCTCCCCAAAGGAGTGAAAGAAAACGCTCCACACAGAATTGGAAAGCATTGGAAGTTTAAATGGAAGTACTATTCACAACTATATATAACAATAGAAAAACATGCAAGAATACCCAACAATTCATTTGCAGCCCAGCTCTCTAGTCTGGCCTTACCACAGAGCCTCATATCAGCCAAAGCTTTCCACAAACTCCTCTAAACCAGGCCAAAAAAACCCAAACCCCAGGCCTCAAATACCACCCCCCCACATACTCCCCCACCCCATACCTCCCTACCCAGGCCCAAATGCCGCAGTAAAAATGAGCCCTGCCACGGCCGAGCCAGGCTGCAAACCTTCTCCCCCATAGAAAAGATAAGAAAGTCCGCGCTGAAGGGAGAGAGAGGCAGAAGAAGGTCTGACCAGCCTGTGCTGTTCATTTATAAAGGAAAGATGCAGGTCTGATCAGAACGAAATAACAAAAGATCACACCTTCCAGTCCCCTCCTTGCACCTCTCTGGTATTTGGAGGACTTTCAACTCCATGGTGACGAACTCCAAGTTCATAAACCCATCACAAAGACCCAGTCCTGCTGTGAAACATTAATCTAGTCACAGCATCACAGAATGTTAGGAGTTGGAAGGGACCTCCAGAGATTGAGTCCAACCCCCCTTCCCAAGGAGGATCACCTAAGGCAGACCACACAGGAATTCATCCTGGTGGGTTTTGAAAGTCTCCGAAGAAGGAGACTCCACAACCTCTCTGGACAGCCTGTTCCAGTGCTCCATCACCCTCACCACAAAGAAGTGTATCCTCATGTTGAGATGAATCTATGGTCATGAATTCAGCAGGATGTTAGAAGACGGAGTCTGTAACAATCTCCTTTAAAGCCTCAGAGTACTGAATTTCAGATAAGTCTGGAAATTAATTGCCATTTTTTGCAAAGCTGTGTGCTTGCAGAACTGAGATTGTCCCCTCACACTTACGGCAACAAGAAAATTCTTTTTTCTTAGAAGAATCCCTTCCTGAAGACTCTTTTTCTGTTCACTTCTGTAATCAAGCAAGCTAGAAAATGAGTACTTCAACCATGGGGGATAGCTCTGTTTGTGGCTACCAGATCTCTTTCCATGAAGTTTAAACTGAAAACTGACTTTATTGTTACAGAATATCTCTTCCCCTGAGAGCTGCAGAGTTGGAAATGGGGTCTTTACTCAGGAAATTCTGAAGCAGAGAAAGGTTGCTGCATACACTATGTTTTTATTTCAGTGAAAACTACAGGCAGAGGTCAGACCCAGCAAATATTGTTAAAGGAAAGGATGTGTAGAGTAAATATGAATACACTGAAAAAAAAAAAAAAGAAAAGAAAATCACTTCACTGTAAAGGTGACACAAATCTTACTATTTCGTAGTTTCATGTTTAAGTAATTTGGGTCTTGGGGGTTTTTTTGTGTTGTTTTTTTTTTGAGTGTGGTGGGATTTTTTTTTCTCTGTGGTGGATTTCTTTAGGGGAAGACAGCTCAAAATGTTGCAATCTATTATTTGTAAGAAACAATTTTCCATTCAAATGAGCAGTGTCAAAGTATTTCTTAGATTGTTTTTTCTTCTTGTTATTATGGCTTAAGGAGTTTCAGCATCAAGTAAATCAATTATGATTTCCAAGGATAGAATGAACAGGTTAAAAGGGCTATGTACTGCTGGAAAAAATATGCATCAGCAGAATTTGATCAATGTCCAAATGGACCCATTTCTATCAAAAATAAAAAGTAAAAGTCAAACAAGTATTTCTTTGCAGGTCACCTCTGCAGCAGGAAAAAAAGAAGTGGATTTTTTTTCTTTCATACAATGGTTTAGGTTGAAAGGGACCTTAAGGATCATCTAGTTAACCCCCCCTGCCATAGGCAAGGAACACCTTCCACTAGACCAGGCTGCTCAAGGCCCTATCCAACCTGGTCTTGAACCTTTCCAGGGAGGGTGAATCCACAACTTCCCTGGGCAACCTGTTTCATTGTCTCATCACCTTCACCAGTGTAAAGCTGATCCAGCTTAAAGCCACTTCTCCATGTTTTATCACTAGAAGCCCTTGTAAAAAGTCCCTCCCCAGCTTTCTTGTAGCACCCCTTCAGGTACTTCCATGAGAAGTATGTATTCACACACCTACCAAAACAAACAAACAAAAAACCAACAACAAAAAAGTGGATTATTCAATACTCTTATTTTCATTGATAATATGCTTTTGTTAGATATGATGGCTCAAGGCAGACTGCTCAGTTGAAAACTTTTTTCCATTCTGAAAATAAACTAATTGTATTTCTTCTTTTATGGTGGCATGAATGCATACACCTTGTAAAAATAAAATTCAGCCATGCTTTCTTGTGCTCCCAGAACTGAGTACACACTAAATCCTTGGCTCTGCTTTGGCTGGATTAGTTTTTAAATGTTCTTATATTGCTAAATATAAAATACATGCTTTTATTGAATCATTGCATGGAAAAATCATTGATTGGAGTACATTTTAGTGATATTGTAAGGCAGACAATGTAATAGACTTTAAAGAACAGAAACAATTAAGTGTACATTTGACAACAATGAAGCTGCAGGTGTCCAACTGTGTGGTCTTGTGTTCACTTGTGAACACTGTAACGGTGCTGCAACTGGATCTGCAAGAGCATGGACCTAACTTTTAAGGTGACATGTGAGGCTGGTCATTAGTACTAAAGGTAAATACAGATTCAATCTTTTGCAAAGATGTTTACGAGACTTTACAGATTTTTTTTTTTTCTATTCAGCAAGCTGAAATTGTATGTTACATGAAATTCCTAAGATTTTTTTGAAGTGTGGATCACTTTTGCACTGCCATTTTAATTCTGATCTCTAAGCTTATAAATTACAGCTTCTTTCTCTTTCTTTATGCCTCTGGTGCTTCTTTCTTTAGCCTTTTTCTGTGAATTGATAGATGATACTGAGTAACATCCGGTGTAGAAGTGTTTGTTGCATTGTCACGTATAGGCTCCTAAATTACTAATTTGTTCCTCCATGAGACTCTTTCATGTTAAGATAAAACATAGGCAAAAGGACTCTGGCACAAGAGTTGGCAGGGCTCATTGAGAGAGGGCTGGGAGTCTGTGATGAAGCCAGTCTCTCCAGAGAGGAGACAGAGGGAGGTAAACTGGAGTTGGTGGTGAAATCAGCAGCCCAGCTGAAGTGCATTTACACAATGCACGCAGTATGGGTAACAAACAAGAGGAAATGGAAGCCTTGGTACACCAGGAAAACTACGATGTAGTCGCCATTACAGAAACGTGGTGGGATGACTCACAGGACTGTAGCACTGCACTGGATGGTTATAAGCTCTTTAGGCGAGACAGGCAAGGGAGAAGAGAGGGAGGAGGGTGGCCCTGTGTATTAGGAAATCTCTTGATGCCACAGAACTT
>VXBD01001797.1:0-93183 GCA_013399975.1 Indicator maculatus
CCTGGTTGATTCTATGATTCTATGATTGCTGCTTCATGTCCAGCTTTTCATCTGCCAGGGCCCCTAATTCCTTTCTGCAGGGCTGCTCTCTATCACATATTCCCCCAGCCTGTACTCATAACAGGGATGATCCTGACCCAGTGCAGGACCTTGCACTTGGCCTTGTTGAACATCATGAGGTTCACCTGGGCCCACATGAGCTTGTCCAGGCCTTGGATGACATCTGGTCTCTCTGGCATATCAAGCACACCACTCAGCTTGCAAACTTGCTGAGGGTACACTCAATCCCACTGTAAGGCTTACCACATCTTTCTTTCTGCCTTTTGTCTTCTAAAAGCTTTTGAGCCTTTTGGCTGATCTGAACAAAACCTGACAGAAAAGGTGGATGCTTCAGAGATTTTAAGTCCCAAAAAGATTTGTGGAATTATGCAGCTGAGTGGAAGAAGACCCAAAGTAGAGAGAGGTAACTGGATGGGATCAACTAGTGTTAGGCATCAGAAAAAAAAGTCAGGAAATGCTGGTCTAGTCTGCTGTGCTTTCCAAAGCTCTAACCTGCATCTCCCACTCTTGGTAGAGGTGATAAAATGCCTTTTTCCAGCATGGGAGAGTGTGAAAACCCTCTAGAACCTTCTACAGCAACACGTGGATTTACCCATCATGCCAGCTATGCCCAGAGCCCTGCCATCAGTTACATGTTGAGACAAGGGGGCAGTGTGTCATGCTCTGTGCAGGGAGTTCAGACCTGAAAACTGGGCTGCTCTGTGCTGTTGCCCACATGAAAGTGCTTAGAAGGGGAGTGGAGTTCCTTACCCAGGAGATACAACTCTCTCAGCATTGAACAAGGACATTGGCTCCCCACTCACCTGAATGCAAGTAGGAGCAAGGTGTGCCTGAGTTCTTGCTTTCAGCTGTAGCTGAAACAGAAGCTCCTTAGCCAATGTGTTGCATAGGCATGGAGAGAGCTCAGACCTGCATTTGGAGACTGTTGAGGGATTTTTCTTCCAAGGAGTTTGTGCCCCAGGAATTAGACATCCAGCATTACAGCATGCAATAAATCCTTGACAAGCTGTGCTGAAGTGGTAAATGGGTTCCTATAGAGGACACTGGATGCAGCTGTTTTAGAAAGCTGCATATGAGGCATGCAGGTTGAGACAGGGGATAAATCTCTTCATTGCATCAGCTCTCCCCTAGCCCTGCTAAGAGAGCCAGGGCAGAAGGCTGTGTCTCTGAGGGATGTGACAGGCTGACAAATTAAGTACCTGTAATTGTAGCCCACACTGCTCATTCTCACGTGCAAATGGTTTCGTTGTTCACTGTCTCTTGAAAGCCTTTGAAAGCTCTTTCAAGCACCTGAAATTCTTACTCCCAATTTCATACTCCCCCCCATGTGAAAATACCCAAGTTGGGGGGAGAGAGGAGAGAGAACACAGCTGGAAGTGATACCACATGTAGTTGTGTTTACAGATTTGATGGCTTCTCTCTCTTCTGGCTAGAGGACAGGAAATTGGAGACACTGATGTGCCATCACACCAGGGAGAAGGCAGTGATTAATCACCGTGGCTCACAGAGCAGCAACTTGGGAACTGGCAGTCCCAGGGGATTTGAGCAGCAGCAGTGGGTGAGAAGATGCCTCAGCACCCCAGGATGGAAGGGACAGGCTTGATGCTTTCATGTAGAGCAGCAGCTAGCCTTGTTTCCCATGTCAGTGTGATGCTGCTGGGGTCATGATTCTGCTGAAGTCACCAGGAGTGTAACCGAGCGGGTCGGAGCTACCGCACAGACGGAGTCATTTCAGCCTTACAAGTGAGACAGGGGGACCAGTTTCGGAAGCAAGCAAACAGCCAAGCAAAACTGCATTAGACAAATAGTTCCTGACACCTAGGCAGAGCTAGATAGGGATCTGATCCAAAGGTCTCATTGGCAATCCCCTGCAGGCTTTTACTCACCCCTGCTTTTGCTGAGACTTATCTCAGCAAGTAACAAATGTTACGTTTGTTTCAGACATTTATTTTGTTTCTTTCCTTGCTGCGTGGTTTATTCTGCAGAGTAGGAATTTCCCAGGGCTCAGTCCTGGGCTGACCCCATGTTGCAGTGGATGAGCATCCCCTCATCTTTAACCAAGCTGTCCCAGGTAGGACAGACTTCATCCATGGGACCCCAGTTATCTTCTCTATGCTGAGTGAGATGCCATGAGATGAAGTCATGTCTGGGTAGGCTGACCAACCTCTGGCATCACCCTCACCCCATAGACAAAATGGGGCCAATGGGGCCTCTGTTATGTCTGGATGCTTCTGCCCAAGTGAATTTTCCTGGAGGTGTGTTGGTGTTTGGGGTATTCCAGGGAATTAAACCTGACTACCAGTATTAGCTGTGTCTGGCCTATAGAGGACTAGGCCAGCTGGCAGCCCTCCTGGTGGTGCTCTTGGCCATGACTGCTGCCTTTCAGCATCGACTTCTGCAGGCTGTGTGGTGTGCTACCAAAAGCCTTTGCTTCCTACTGATTTCAGATGTTTCAGTTCTCTGCATAATTCAGTTTTGTATTCAGAGGTGGTTACAACTAATGCTTTGTGAGGAGGGCTGCTGGCAGCGCTGACACCCCCTATGCATGTTCTGGTTTCTTCTTCTTCTAAGAAGAACATGTGCATGCTGCCCTTCACTTTTGGGAAAGATGTCCAAGCTGAACTTGTCAAACCTGGGTGAATGTCTGCAATATGAGACTTGGCTTTTGCTTCTAACAAACCATTTTGTTTGCAAGGGTGCTGAGGCACTAAACCAGCCAAGCAACATCTGAAAATACGTATTTTGACTTCAGGACTGAGGTCTTGAAGGGGCTGACTGTGACCTCTCTATGTGTTGTCTGAGATTCTCAAGTCAAAACCAATAGAAGAGAGGGAAGGGTCAGCACTGAGACCTGCCTGGATCTCTGCATTCCAGTTCTGCTCTCTCAGAGATGCTGGAGGAAATGCCAGTAACTTCTCAGCTTTTGGTTGTCTGTTCCCCCGCCTTCTGACCCATGCATAGCACAGGATATGTAGTGTGAATGCATTCCAGGCTCGGCAGGGATGATTGTGGTCCTGACACTAGCAATAGCTCATGCTGCTTCATGATCTTTGGGTGGCAGAAGCTCAGTCAGTGTATGTCCTTGGAGTCAGCTTTATCCCCTTGGCTGGGCTGGACAAGCCTAGGAGGCATTAATGGCACTGCAGTGACACTCACTGAAATATTTCCTTCTTTGCTGCTATTTCTGAGCTCCCTAGCAAAAAAATAAAAAAAAGTAAGAAAAGCATCTCTAATGCATTTGGGAGAGTCTTGCTGGCCCCACAGCAGGAGAGCATCAGTGAAGGTTGGTGATGTAGAAGATAGGTCTACAGGAGGTTGTACAAAAGAGGTTGTAGGGAGAGACAAAGTTACTCTGTCCCCTTAGGCACCTACTCTTTGCTTGTGCCTCCCTGTCTTCTTCTAGTACTGGCAGGGCAGTCTCAAGGGCAAAGTCACAGAGAGGGTACCCTGTGCCACACCGTCCAGAGACGTGCTCTTCCTTCTTCCATGCCTCTCTTCTTACTGAAAGGTGAACAATTCATCTGCTGCTTTCCAGAACAAAGCAGCACCACAAGTTAAAAGATAGGAGCTGGCAAAGGCTCTGTGCATTGGGACTGAAGCTGTCAGAATGAGAGGAGGGACTCAAGGGTGGAATTTCTGGTTGGGGGCTGCAGTGTGCTGCCTCTGAATGCAAGGGCTGCCCAGGTTTGTGGTGCAGTTCAGCTCTGGTGGGCTCGTGGGGCTTGTAGCAAAGGACGTGGAAGCCTTTTTTTGTTCCAGAGGCTAAAACGGGAATGAAAATAAAATCCCTCAAGTGAGAGGCTGAGAAAACAAAGATGAAACACCTAGAAAGCTTTTGTATGCAGCTGCAAAAAATACCTTCTGCTGCATACAGCAATGATTTGGGAGAAGACATGAGGTGGGAGTTGGCAGTACAAACCAATTTCTTGTGTTTCCCTTCCTGGGAATGCTGGGTTAGCTGTAAATCACTATCCTGTCCAGCATGCTCACTTTGGGCTACATGATGTGGGGAAAAAGCTACACATCATCCCTTCTGTCTTCATGGTGACACTGTCCTCACTGCAGTCTTTCTCCGAGGATTTTGTATATTTGAGGGGACACTGGACAGGTCCTTGGAAGAGGATCACTGAATAAGGGGACATCATCAAGCTGAGAAGCTCTTGAGCTGAGGCTAAATGCAGTTGCAGTTTAGGAGTGCATTAAGGGGCATTATCAGCTTGTTACTGCATTTTTCTGGTTATGGCCACGGTTGGAAATGAAATATTAAGCTGGCTGGAGTCCAGAGCAGTTCATAGGGAGACCAGTGCAAAATCATCTATCTCCAGGAGCTGTCCTGGAGCAGACTAAGGATTTGTGCCCTGGGGTGCAGAAGACCCTGAAGAGCCCTGTCCTTCTTTCTAGCTTCAGCCATGCCATCACAGACAGAAACACCAGCACAGACGGATTTGTCACTTCGGAGCTCCGTTAGGTCCCAGCACAGCCCTGGGGCAGAGCTGGAGCACTGCCTCCCACAGCACAGCCTCCAGGAGGTCCCCATCCCCTCGTTCAGCCGGCTTATCTCCGAGATAAAGCCGTGCAGCTTCCCTGACGTCAGCGCAGCAGCCAGGAATCCCCTGCACGAAGCCGCAGTGGCTTCACCTCGGCTGGAATAGCGCAGGGCGCCCGGGAGCCTCCGGCGCTGCGCTGCAGGCTCAGCATTCCTGCTGCTGGCGGCACAGCCTCTGGGAAGCCCTTGCCTGGGAAGCTCTGCTCGGCACAGCCGCAAACCTCGAGAGCTGAAACGAAGCCGGCCAAGTCGATTATATTATGGCTGAGATTCTTAAATAAACAGCACTTGATGAGTGCAGCGGGATGTTTAATAAGAGCCTTGGCGGCCCCCCTGTGCCCCCCGCCTCCCATTAACGACTTGCAGAGGCAGCCCTGCAATCTCCGGCCAGCCGGGGGAGAGGCAACGAGGCAGCGTCATTGGTATTCCAGCTCTGTTGCTGCTCCTAGTGCTTCCAAGAGGCAAGTAAAAATAGCATTCCCTCATTTCGTAAATAATAGCTATCTCCTCCCAGGCCCAGGTTGTCATGAGCACTTAAAAGGGAGACTGCAGGGAAAGGGGAATGTCTGCCGAGTCAGGGCCAGGGAGATGGGACACGAGGACCTGGAGATGGGGACAGGGGAGGGTGAGTGAAATGGAAACCCTGATGCACCTCGTCATCAGCTGCTGCTGCTTCTGCACATACCGGGAAGCAACCGACTGACCCTGCTGGCATGGGGCTCGGGCTGGCTGCATCTGGCTCTCTGCACAGAGCTAGTTAGGGGTGTTTGTCACCTGCACAAGCAGCTAGATCTGGTGTAGCAAATTCTTGAAGGAGAGGGGAGGCTTTTCGATAGCAGGCAGGTGTAGGGAGTGCCATGGTAACACTGCGGGAAGGGATGTTACCGCTTTTGTTTTACATTTGCATTGCAGATCTGCCCAGCTGTGGGGGATTTCTGCAGGCAGGAGCAAGGCAGCGTTGCCTGGCAGGCAGGAGCAGGGCTTTGTACCGTGTGGGAGAAGGGGCAGCTCTGACTGACCTGCAGCACCTTGTTCCTGCTCACACGTTTGCTCCAGATGGTTTTAGAAGCACAGCTGTGCTGAAGCTTGGGAATAAGCTGAGTCTGTAAAGGGGAAAAGGTACCAGACAAGGAGGAATCAACCTCAGACAAACAGCTTGGGAACGTGGCATGCCAATTGGATCTCTAAATTCTGCTCATCTTTAAATGTTGAACTGGAAAATCTCTTGCTTTTCTAGTTTTGTGACTGATTCAGAGTCTTTTTTTGCTCTCCTGGTCCCCAGGTAGCAGCATCTTGGGGCACAGTAAGGCTCAATATTGAGGCTGGAGGATGCTTGTACAACCTGCCCAGAACAGTACCAAGCCCTGCACTGGGCAGTGTTGCACCACCCCGTGGCATTCCCTAGGGTAGCCAGAGCTGGGCACCCATCCTTACTCTGCACTGGCTTCCTGCCTGAACCAAGTCTCTCCCTTTGTGTTTCCCCAGCTGTAAGACTGGACTGGCAGTGTCTGCCTGCCACCCCAGCAGGCTTGAAGGCTCATCTCACTTGTGCATATAAAAAAACCTTTGAGTCACAGGGAAGGGGGATGGTAGGAAAGGAAAGATGCAATTAAATGTCCTGCAACAGGTCTAAAAAAGTACTTAACACTCTACAGTCCTAAATTATTAAATTCATGGTGAGAACTAGGCAAGACAGCTAAGCTACAGTGGGATCATGTCTGTGGATTGAAAAAGAGATAAGGATTTCCCTGACATGTCTCTGAGCAGAGGCAGGAGATGCTCCTCTGTCAGCTTTCTCTTGATGCAAAAGCAGATGCAAAAGTCTCTTGTTGATCAGGCTCAGGGTGGATAGGTGTGAGGCTAGGAGTGGGGAGGCTAGCTGATAGCTCCTGATTTCTCTGGAGGAGAGGGATCACCACCACAGAGCTGCAATCAGTGTGGATGCTCTTGGGCTGTAGGATCATGAAGGAAGTGAATCTCTGAGGCTAGAGCTCACTGTTCCGTGGGTGTTTTACTTATCTCTGGATTTCCCAGCTCTGCTGAAATCCCTGCTTGTGTAGCAATGATTTAATTTCAGAAATCCCTCCAGATCCCAGCCAAATCCTGCCCTTAGGAGCACATATTAACAGGCAAAGTTCAGTCTGGCTTTTGCCATGGAAAGTGCAGGGAGCCCATTTTCCCAAGTGATGGGGGATGTCAGTAAGCCAAGGACCAAGCCAGCCCCTACCAGACTGCCCCTTGCAGGCACAAAGGGCTCCTATGTCCCATTTAGATCAATGGGTTCCCATGCAGGGGAACATCTATAGTCTGGAATTGGGGGATCTTCTTCAGAACTGGGCTGTAAGTAATTAGTAATATGAAAAAGTTGTTAATGTTAGTAAACAAATGACAATTATTGATGGCATTGGTTTGGGTTGGATTTGCCAGTAGAATGGTAAGGGGTCTCTGGAGCTCTGTGACCACCAGGTTATAGCTTGGTAAGGACATATAGCCTCCTCTAAAGATAGCAGGATCATATCAATAGCTGTCCAAGATTAGTTCTGACTTTTTATCTCCTTATTGATTCCTGAATCCCTTCCCTTGTGCTTGGACCCTGAGGATCACACTATAAAGCCCAGGTCCCTTTAAGGGCCTCTGTCCCTCTGCCCTGTCAGGTGCAGGGGACTACTCATTCTGCACCTCACAAGGGCTGGCTTCTCTGGCCATGTGCAGCTGGGGATCCTGCTCTGATAACTGTGGCTGTAACTTATTATCTTGGCCAAACTGAGTGCCAAAAAGAGCTGAGAGGAGGGGAGAGAGAGTTTGTGTTTTCTCTAAAACATAATTAGCTTTCTCTCACTGCATGTGTTAGCAGAAAGAGCTTCGCTTCGCTAAATGTTCCTCTCTGCTGTGTATCTCATTTGGGGACTTGTTTGGAGGGAGACAAAGAGAATACCCTCAGTGTCTGAGCCTTTGAGAAGTAGCTCATTTCGTTCAGGATGATGTCTTGTTGGCTTCTGGGTGTTTCAGAAAGCGTACTGCATACATATTTCTCTTTAACCTTCTTTTTATCGTATCAAGATGAGATCAAGGGTTACTTATATAGCAAAATAATATCAGCCACAGGCTGCATCAGAAGCTTCCCAGGCATAACAACTAAAGACATGTATACGTATATTTTAGCCATTAAGAAGAAAACCCTGCCAGAATGCATTATCTTATTTTTGGATACAAAACTTTGAAGCACAAAACTAAGCTTCACAGCACTGCAAAATAACTGTCAGGGGACAGAAGGATTTCCATAACTGAAATGAGCAGTGGGCCAGCCAGGCTACTTGCAAAGCTGGTACAGTGGCCAAAAGAGGGCTCTACTCATAAAACATGAACTCCTCTTTGGGGCTCTAAATTGGTTCTTTCATTGGGAAACCAGCTCTGAGCTGTGCAAGCAGAGCACAACAGCATAGTATCCCTAAAGTGATGAGGATTTATGATAGCATAGTGCTGAACTCAAGGCACCTCCAGCGTTTTTTCAGTACTACCCAGTGGACAGAGCATAGGACCACGAATCTGCCTCGATTTCCCTGCAAACTGGGACAGCAGCAGAGATTTCCATTAGGATACACTCTGAAATCATAATGAAGTCAAGACCTGAGAGCTGTGGATGCTGTTTGGCACATGTGCCGGTGGCTGTGGTCTACAAAGCGCTCCAGTTTACCTTTACCTGAAGGCATGTGATTGAGGTTGCCCCTGAGTTTTGATGCTGGGGGCAGGAACTGGGGCTCTCTGGTTTTGCTGGGGCAAGGAGGCTACTGTTCAGCCTCCATGAGGGCAGTGCAGCCTGGGGTGCAGGGGAGCATGTGATGCAGATGAGCAGCAGCTTTGCAAAAGCAGCTGCTCACCAGGAGCGAGGCACTTAGGAGAACAGCAAACACGATGGCAGTAAAAGGCAATCAGAGTATTGATTCTTTTTACATACAGATAAGCCTGAAGCTGTAACAAACCCAGGGTTTCCTAAAACTGGTGGAACATTGCTAGGCTCTTTATCAGGCTGGGAGACACAAAGGGATTTCAGATGAAAAGGAGTTTCAAAGCGTCAGGGCTTAGCTCTGTCTTGAAACCGTGTGGATCTGCAGCACATTGTGTATCCTTTAGCCACATAGGTTGTGTAAGCACACATTGTCTGGCTGTGCAGGACACACTCCCCCTCCTGTAAGTGTGGAAAGCAGCAGAGCTACGTCAGAGATGAATTTGCCCAATTAGGAGTGATAAAATCAGCCATTGTTCAGGGCACAGCAGAGAGCACACCGCCAGCTGGCTGAGGGCTTGCTAGGGGGGGTGCCTGGCAGGAAAAGCCACCACGTCCCAAAACCCAAACCCTTACATGTACAAGCCAATTCAGCTCTCTAATTGCCTTTTCCCTCTTTTTTTTTTTCTTCTTTTTTTTTTTTTTCCTTTTTTGTCCCAGACAGTGTAACTGAAGTCAAGACAGACATCTACGTGACGAGTTTCGGCCCGGTCTCGGACACAGATATGGTAGGTGCCAGTGGCTGGTTGCCTTGTGTGAAGGGATGACTTCTCCTGCAGCTGCAGCAGATGTGTCCCACCCTGATCCCTCGACAAGTTGGGCAAAACTGGGATTTTCCTAAAGAACAGGAACGTGAGGAAGCATCCCAGCTGCCTGCTGGCCACAAACGTGCCTCGTCATCATGCAGGCCACGGGGAGCTCAGTATGGATGGTGGACACAGATTGTTTCTGAGGTGCATTTGGGCTTTTAGAAACCAGTGGATAATGCAGCCTTGAGGGCTGGTGCCTTTGCACTGCTCAAGCATGCTGCAGGCTTCAGGGTCTTTTTCTCTGCTGTAAGTGCAACTTAATGAAATAGGGAGGTCTGCCCACAGGACCAAGACCTGTGTGTAGCATGCTCCACACATTTCATACCTGAACAAATGCCTTCACTGTAGCCAGCTTTCCTTGACCTGATGGCACATGGAGGAAGAAGGGCACTCCCTGGGAAGAGAGGAGGATGCCAGAATCTGACTTGTTTTGGTAGTAGTGTCAGAAGAGAAGGTTCACTATCAAACTGTCCTTACTGCTTGAACCAGAAGGGAGGCAAAAGAGAAAAAAAGAGTGAACTGATTGCAATGTTTTGACATGTTCAGGGGAAATTATTAATGAAAAGGCCTGAGGTCTGAATTTAGGCTTGTATTCCCACAACAGTTTGTCTTCTAATTAAAAGAGGACTGTGGAGCATAATTAATAGTGAGCTTTCTCAACAGCATTTCTTGCACTTCATGTTCCACATGCACCCAGGCACACAGAGAAGAGCTGACTGTTGATAGTTGCTCAACTTTTCAAGGTGCCACATGAGGACAGTCAGTCAGTCATTCTGCACTGAGATCCTCCTGCACATCCAATCCCAGGGGTGACCTGCTGCTGGCATAGCCCAAACCAGCAGTGGGCAGTCCTGGAGGGAGCCCTCTTCAGGAGAGGGAGCAGACATTGCTCTCACCATCTGTGTCAGGCAGAAGCAATGTCCTGCAGCTCTTGGGGCCCCACCTGCAGAGCTGCTGGGTTTTCATTGGCCAACATGGCCATGAACATCTCTTCAGCTGTCCCACTGCTAGCAAATGGAGGAGTTAGGAGAGAATAAAATCTCTGTCTTTCTTTCAGGTACTGACCCCATCACCCAACCCCATGTTGCTTTGGAAAAACCACTCCCTGCAGGGTCAGAAGTTAACTTGATGGCAGTATAGCCTAGAGTATTAATTTCATCTGAGTTCTCTCTATATCTGGCTTGCTTTCCTGCCACAGCAGAGACCCATAATATATTCACCAATCTGAGCCCTTGGGGAGTATCTGATAATTACTTCCAAGGTGGAGCATATTTGATTAAGGGAGTGTGTATAATGAACTGTGAAGAAGAAATATGAGGTCTTGAAGAGAGGAAGGTATTCTCTGCAATGTGATTTGACAAAATGAATTTAAAATTAGGCAGACAGTTAAAGAATAATAAATTATTTCCCCTTTGCATGCTTTAGTTCCATGTATTTTACAAATGCATGGCGAATGTGTTTCAGTGTGCTGAAACATGAGAGAAGGAGAGAGAAATCCTTTCTCCTCAGGAAGCTTGAGGAGAGCCTGATCTTCTGCTGTGGTTCCTTTCCTCTCAGGAGTGGGGAAGTCCCTCCTCTTCCACTCACATCTTCCTGGTGATCTGGCTCCTATCCCTCCCACAGTCATTACTCATTGCAATGGAAAGCCACTCCTGTGCATCTTGATGCAGCCAGAGGCTGTAATTGTGATGATGGAGGAGAGGGAGGTAAAGCTGATGTGGAGAGTGGAGAAGAGCAGACAGTTACAAAGCATTGAGGAGGACATGTAGACCTGTTCCATGAGATGCACCAAGGGACTTGTAATCTTCCTTTCAGTTTGGTTTGGAAGGTAAAGCCTGACAGGATCTGACATATGCCTGAATCTTTGGCAGCGAATTCTTGCAGCTTTCCCTCAGTACCCAGGACAAAACCCCCAAAAGTTCAAGGGGTTTTTCTGATCTGATGGATGAACTCTGGAGACAGATTCAGTTTTTGGTCACTTTTATGAGGCAGAGAAGAGCATATCATAGAGCTAAGCTCCTTGGAAGGGATGATTTGGGAATGATGCTCTTGTGGAAACGAGTATAGAAAAGAGGGGAAGAAGCTGAACATAATTTCTCCTTTTTGGGGGGAATGATTCCTTAGGATGAAAGAAGAAGAGCAGGCCCTGGGAAGTTGTGTAGAAGTTTTGCTTCTTTGTTGTTTAGTTTTTGTGTGTGTGTGGGTTTGGGTTGATTGTTTTGTTGTTGTTGTGGGTTTTTTTTCGGGGGGGGAGTGTTTGGTTTTGGATTTTTTCTTTGTTTGTTTTGGGTTTGTTTTGGATTGTTTTTAATAAGAATGGGAAGTTCTGAATAAAATAGCTTTTCCCCTGAGAAGCATTTTTCCCAAACCTACCTCCTGGGTCTGCACACAGGCTCATTCCTTTCATTTTCTCCCTTTACTGAGTTTAAAGCCATACAGTGAGGATGAAAGGTCAGAATATCTTGTACTGGGCAGAGCCTGTGGGAACGTAAGATCTTCTCTTTGCTTCCTCCAGCCAGGCTTCAGAAACTTCACATTTGAGCAAGAGTAGCTCTGTGGACAGGGAGCAGGAATGAATTTCTTTACCAAGATGCTTTTGTTCAGCTGCCATCTGCTGCAAAAGCTGGAGAAATTTCTGTGACCTATAGGAAACTTTTAAATGCTGCTGAATAGAGCTACAGGAAAGAAAATCACACACAAGGCTGAGTTTAGTTGGTCTTGCAGCCTCCAGGAACCTGTACATAAAGAGTAAGGGTCTGTGAGAGCAGGGGAGGAAGAAGTAGGACAAGACAGATTTTCAGAAGCCCCCAACTCTCTCTGAAAGTCTCATGAGCTAATGAGAGCCTTTGTTAGCAAAGAGATGTGTGGTACAGGTGAGCAATGGTGCAGCTCATGCTAATGGGCTGAAGACTTTCCCACAAGTGACATGGAACTTCAGAGGATGTGAGGTGGCTCAGGTCACAGGGAACACCAGCTTTATACCAGGTACTGGGCAGATGGATTTAGTCTTGCCCTGGGAATACCCATGGAGCTGCAGCACCTTTGCTGCCTGATAAAGTGTTTTCTGAGGCTGCATGCATAAAGAAAGGAGCTGGTCCTGATTGCAGGATTTTAAAGAGAGGAGTTCTAATTGCCCCAGCTGGAATTTGGCCTAGAAAATGGGTTTCAACACTAGCTGAAAGAAGAAAAAAAAGACTAAAGGGAAAAAAAAAAGAAGGAGAAGAAGAAAAGTAAAAGAGGGTGAAAGAAGGAAGAATAAGAAAAGAAGGTCACAGGATCTTGTACTGCAAGTTTGTGAGGTCCTTGAGTCAATGCTTTTCTAGAGCTGACCTGGGGAACAAAATAACATTCATGAAGCTTTTGGCTTTTCTTTTTCTTCTTATGAGCAAGGGTCTCAGTACCAGTAGTCAGGCCAAATTCCATTCCCAGAAACTTTATTTTTGCCCTTTTATCTTCCGGTGTGGCTGCACACAATGGTTCCCTCTCCTGAAACATCTGGCTAAAGGTGGTGGTGCAGCAGGGTTACCCCAGGGCTGGCCAGTGCAGGCTGTACTGCATCTTGTCTGCCGTGATCAGAAACGCTGAAACACAAATTCTAGGGTCATAGGGAAGTCAGAACAGAAAATGTGGTAACTGCTCTCTATCCTCCACTGCCATTAATCCCTAATTTTTGTTGCACCATGCTTCCTGTCAACCAAACCAGCATGCTCAATAACCAGAGATGTTTACTGTATCTTCAACCAGCTGATTGTCGAGGAAGAGCTGAGTAAAACCAGACTGACTCCTCTCTCCTTTCTCCACAAAGGAATACACTATTGATGTCTTTTTCCGGCAGTCCTGGAGGGATGAAAGGCTGAAGTTTGATGGGCCCATGAAAATACTTCCCCTGAACAACCTGCTGGCCAGTAAGATCTGGACTCCTGATACCTTCTTCCACAACGGGAAGAAATCTGTCGCCCATAACATGACAACACCTAACAAGCTGCTGCGCCTGGTGGACAACGGCACCCTCCTGTACACCATGAGGTAAGCTCCTGGCCCACCAGCTGCCAGGTCCCTACACACATGCAGGCAAGGGTGGGACCTCAGGGTACGTTACAGCAAGGTTTATGCAGATCCCCACTGGCTCTGTTAGCAGACTTGAGTCTTACCCTGCTGGTTTTCACGGAGAGAGTTGTTAGCCGTTGGAATGTGCTGCCCAGGGAGGTGGTGCAGTCTCCATCCCTGGAGGTGTTCAAGAGGGGATTGGACATGGCACTTGGTGCCATGGTTTAGTGGTCATGAGGTCTTGGGTGACAGGTGGGACTTTGAGGATCCTTGAGGTCTTTTCCAACCTTATTGATTCTGTGATTCTGTTTCCCTGCTTCCTTGTTTCCTGTGTGCTCTCACTGAGCCTCACCTTAGGCACATTTTTACAGGTAGCTTTGTTTTTGTCATTCAATGGATCTTTGTCATTTATGTGATGAGGTAGAAGTGTTGGGATCTATAGTTTATGGAGGTGGTGTGCTGCCCAACGTATTTTTATTCCTGACCTCTGATGGACTGGATGTGAGGAAGAAGTTCTTCACCATGAGAGTGGTGAGAGCCTGGAATGGGTTGTCCAGAGAGGTGGTTGAGGCCCCATCCCTGGAGGTGTTTAAGGCCAGGCTGGAGGAGGCTCTGGCCAGCCTGATCTAGTGTGAGGTGTCCCTGGGCATGGCAGGGGGGTTGGAACTGACTGATCCTTGTGGTCCCTTCCAACCCTGACTGATTCTATGATTCTATGAATATGAAGCCAGGTTTTCAGTATCCAGGTTTTCAGTATCCAGGTTTCCAGTATCCAGGTTTCCAGTATCCAGGTTTCCAGTAGGGGAACATTAAGATGGGAGAATTTGCTCTTCTCCAGCAGCTTGAGACTAGATCTAAATTTGTTCAGCACGTTACATCAGAGCCCTTGGAAACATCTAATGAACCCAAGCTTGCTTGTGAGAACAATAGGGAGGGGTTCCTGCTTCATGGAATCAAAAATCCAAAGCTGTGTAATGGATGCACATTATTAGGAAGAAAAAATTACCAGCTGATTGTCCTGGGTTTGACTCAGCTGGCAGCTGCGTGACAGCAGTCCAGTTACAGAGGGGTTTTCTCCTTCCCTGCCCACCCCCTCCCCTCTGGGTGGTCAAGGGGGAAAGGAGCTAGGACAAGCTGAAATGTCAGTTGAGATGAGGGCAATTTACTGCCGTATTGCAGGGATATCAGATTACACAAAGGGAAAACAAAACAAAACCAAAAACAAACAGGAGAAAAGGTAGCAGCGTACCCAGCAGATGGAACAGCAAAACCCACCACTGCTGCATGCACACCAAAACCAGAACAAAAGGGATGAACCCCAGCCTGGAAACTGAGGGGGGAAAAAAACCCACACACAAAAACCCCACAAAACAAACAAACAAACCCCAAGACACAGAACAGGAAACTTTGCAAACCATAGAATATCTTACAGGTCCCATAAACCCCAGGCAAGCCCTTTCCTGTCATGCAGGGAGCATAATGTCAGCGTGGTGTCGAATAGACCATCCACCTTGCTCTGCTGGTCTGTGCCACAGGTTGGGGGGTAGCCTTGTCCCCCCATCCTTCATCCCTCATCCCTCCCAGAGGGGCCAGTCAGCTTAAGCCAATACACTTACTAAAAGCTGTGCTGTGGAGATGCCAAGTTTGGAGGGGTCATTGAAAATGAAGTGGGAGTCCCGAACATGAGGTAGTCCTGCAGCATCAGACCCCAGGCAGTGACAGACCCTGTGCAAGCTCCAGCAGCCTTCTGAAGCACAAGTCACTGCACATGGAGAACCATGCTTAAGCAGACATATCCTCTAGGTTCCTCAGCAACAGCCCTGGTACATATATTTATCACTGAGCTGCAACAGGTGGAGAGCATGGAATGAAAAGCCTTTGGGTTAATTGTGCATTAGTTCCCAAACTATTCAGCTGTTTCCAGATGCTTGTAAGCTACTCACCCACGTAAATAATGTTTGCCACCTGGGGCTGATGTACTAATTTGCCTTATGAGGTAAATGGGCTTATAAATGAAACAACATGGTACTCATAGATACACAAGAAAGGGATTGAGTTTGCTTTGGAAAGCTCTGAATCTTTGTTCTCAAAAATTGTTTTCTCTGCTTCTATCTTCAAGCCAGTCCTAATTATGAACAGGCTGTGCTGCAGACTGTGTGCCAAGATGCTGCTCTTTCACCTGTGTTATTTTAGAACCAGCTAGAATTTCATCTTTCCATAGTTAAGCTGGCTGTGAATCGAGATAATGTCAGCAAGTTTCACAACCTACGGTGATAAACAATGCTCTGCATTGGGGCAGCAGTTCTCAAATATGAGCTAATCCTGCAGTGCCCTAGGGATTTAGGTCTCCACCCATCAGGAATCTCTCTTTCCTGAGACAGATGGGGTAAATGGAGAGAGAAACCAAACTTGACTTATGGGTTTGGTTCTGCTCCCAGCTCCCTGACCTCCATGTGGATGACTAACACTCCACCCATTTGTATCATTGTCTGCCTGTAAAGTTTTATAGGAGCTGCTGGCATAAGACACCCAAAAAAAAGGACTCAATTTCAGGGCTTTTATATCATTTCACTTCTTCTTTATTCAGCAAACTGCCATTAGCTTCAGCAAGTTTTCTGTGAATGAGAAAGTATTGGATTTACTTTTCTGTGTAGGGCTGGGCAGATGCCAGGATGGCAGCATCACAAGGCTCTTGGGAATGAGCTTCTTGAAGAAAATGGAGTCATGGCATTTTAAACACACATCCTTCAGTTTAGCTGTCTCCAAAAGAAGGGGAGGATGAAGGAGAATCTGGGCCCCCCGTGCTCCTGCCCCCTTTAAATATATCTTTAAGGTTTTGTAAGAGGTGAAAAGATCACTCAGATATCCAAAGACCTTTTGTCACGGATTGTGTTGCACAGTACCAGGAGCTGAAGTGCATGGAGATCTTTTCCTTACCTAGCACAGATGTGTATGAAGCTGTCAGATGCAAGACTGCATAGCCCAGGACTGTGCATCAGCCTGAGGTTCAGAGACCAAGTCCTTCCTGGCTCTGCCACTCGTAGGCACTCACACCTCAACTGCCCTGTAAAACGATGATGATGGTATCACTTCTCCTTTGTTAGGTGCTTTGGAACCTCCTCCCAGGAAAGGGCTGGAAGGAGACATGTATTTTATGTTCAGGTGGCACATTCACTATTCTCCCCCATACCTAGGGGCATGCATATGTCCTCCTCAAAGAAACTAGCAGGACCAGGAAGCCAACTTCAGCCTCACACTTCTGACATCCAGCAAAATGCAAATCCCAGAGGCACACTCTGTCTTGCTGATGAAGGATCAAGTTTGGACCTCCACCAGATTTCTCCGTGACTGGCAGGGCTGCCCCAGTGATCCCTTGAAGGCTCAGTCTAGACTGGTACATTACCATGGTGTTTGACTGCTGAGATATATCTTACTCCTTTACCTTGTACCAGCCAATATCCTCTGAGGGATCAGTTCTGCTGATGTGCAATTAGAGACATGTCTCTTGTTATTTATCCTGCTGTGAAAGCCAACTTCTCTTAGTCAAGGTTTACATTTATAGATGAAGTTGCTCTGGTGGAACAGCTACTCTGACACATGCATCCAGCAAAATTACACCTGTGTGACAATATTTATAGCTCCTGGAGGGAGCCTCTTTATCACTGACCTGAGCTTGAAGGAGTTGCATACCAGCTGTAGGTGAGCAGCCAGAGATTTCCTTTAGTCAGGGCATAGCCTCCTTGTGGATCAATGCAACATCACAGTAAACATCTGATCACTGGCTCAGGCCTTGGCATCTGGGTGACAAGATGGCCTTTGCAACTGCAGCATAAAATTGCATTTCTTTATTCCCCTCCTTTTGTGTGCTGAGGAAGGGGCAGGATTTCTGATCCCTTTGCCTCTTCCCTGCTGCTCCAGCTGCCGTAGAGGGCACAGGGTACACAGTTTTACTGTGTAGCCCTGCCTCTGTGATCTTGTTAGTGGAGCTCCTACAAGATCCAAGTAGTTCACAAAAGCCCAGCTAAGACTTCAAAGCTCTGGAGTCAGACCTGAGTAAGGCAAACTGGGAGTTGTGCTTGGATTTATATAATGTACAGATAAAAACTCAGATGCTGCAGTAATCTCTGAATGTACTCCATGGCTCACGTTGTGTGGGGCATGGAGATAATGTTCTGGTTCTTCCTGGCCTTGAAGCATATGAAAATAGAGAAAGCTTAATGCTTTGCCAAAGGGATGCAGCTTTGTGAATTCAAGCCTTATAAAGAGCTCTCCTGCTCTTCACGAGGACTGTCAGAGTGACACGATGAGGGGTGGTGTCAGAGTGATTCCTAGACAATACGTGCTCAAGGTGTGCATGTAAAGGATGTTTTCTTTAACTGCCAGGCTGGCAGAATTCAGCTGCCTGCCCAAAGACTGCCTGAAGAGCCTGGATTGCTAGAGACAATGTGAAGTCCTTAGTGGTAGTGCATGATGAGCACTTGCAAGGGAGGGTCAGTGAGGCAGAGGCACAACAGGGGGGAAGGCTGAGTACAAAGGCACCCAGGACACGTGCAGTCCTACCAGGGCTGTTGAAGCCCAGGTAACAAGCCCTGTACCTCTTCCAGCGTGCTCAGGGTTTTGAGCTACCCACGCTGGTTTTTGAAATCAGAGCTTTGCAGCATCTCTCCCAGCAAAGGCTTTGGGTTGTCTTTACTGCCTGGTTTTTGTCAGGCTTGGGCAACTTGCGAAAGCTGCAGGCTGGAGCTTACAGAACCCTTCCACATGATGAAGGTACAACCACCATTCTCCTTTCTGCAAAGGCAGCAGCTGAGACATCACAACACCAACTCTTCCAGGTAGCACAGATTGGCAGCTATTTGGCTGTATCCAGCATCAGGGCTGATCCTAGACAGCAACATAGAGGGACCTAAGCAGACCAAATCTAAACTGCTAAACACTCAAGCAGACAAATAGAGGAGATGGGATTTGCATTTCCTGCTTTTACCTGCTTTACAGATTCCAGAGTGGATCCATTGGCAGAAGTTATCTGTTTTTCAGGCTAGGCTTTGTGCAGGCAGGCTTTTGTAAGGAAGCTGTCCTGGGAGGGAGAATTCTTCAGAGCTCACCTTACCTCGCTGCATTTCTGCCATCATGGGCTGAAATCTCCAAGGACTGGGGGAGGATGCAAAAGTGAATTCAGTGCTTTCAGATCCAGCACAAGGATCCTAGAAGCAATTTGGCTTTCAAGCTCAAACCTCAGCAATTAAACCTAACCTAGATTCTCACACAGCCTAAACTGTAAACACTATTTGGCCTGACTGTGGTTATTAATGAATCTCACGGAGGAGAAATCAGGACAAGACTCAAGCAATATCCCTGGCATAAACAAAGTCAGTTCTGCTGTGCAGGGTGCTGTCATGTTTCTGTACCACACATACACCAAGGGATTACTGCTTCTGCGTCCCAGAAATTGGACTGAGGCTCTCACTCATGGTGCAGCACTACGCAGGTAACGACAGGGGCTCTAATGACACATCAAAGGCTTTGCTAAGCTCCTGGTAACCATGAGAACAAAGCCGAAGTGGTTTGTTGTACTGTCAGCCCTGGGAGAGGTCTGTTTCGCCTGATTCACACTTCTTGCCATTGTGCTGAGCAGTTCAAAGGGCTTCCCATGACTGTAAAGAGAGAAAAACATGGTTTCTTGCCTGGATGTTCCACTTTTGGTGCCACCGTGCCAGCAAAGGGAAGAGAAAACATGAGGAGTTTGGAGCCTGGCTTCAAGACAGTTCTGCATAAGTCATCACTAGTGCCTGGGACAGATGACCCAGAGGAGCAGCTGGGTTATGTGATGGCTGGCAGCTACACTGGTTTTCACATGCTGGTTAGGCTTTGTAATGGCATTTCTGGGCTCAGGTGTCTGGACCTGAACAGGGCATCAGAACAATGAAGGCAACTTCTGTGGCTAGCAGGCTGTAAGCTCCCTTGCACAGGTTAAGGGGCAAAGGTGAGACTTTCTGCAGCAAGCTCTATTAACCAACTGCTGCAGAGGCAGTAGGAATTGTCTGGGAAGGGAGATACATCCCTCTTAGTCTGACATTTTGATGTTTAATTAGGCAAAGCATATGGCACTGAGGAGTCCTTCACCAGCAACAGGAGGTGGCAGGGAAGGCCGGTGAGGGGGGAGCAGAAGAGGAATGTGGGCACTCCCCTGAGCTGACTGATTCCACAGCTCACCTCAGTACCTCTGCTAATTGGTGCTGTGAAAGATGAGTGTGTGCAAGAGAGACTGCAGGAAAGGAGTGGAAGATGTGTGAGGGACATGTGGAGGGGAGCAGGAGTGAGCAGCAGTGTATGTACTCTGGTCTTGAGGAAAACAGGGATCCTGTCCTGGCTCCCTGGAATGCATGGGAACAACCTGAAGAGGTTTCAGGCAAGGGAGAACACCTGGGAGGGAGAATGCCTGTATTGCTTCCCCCTTCAACAGGGAAGCTGACTCCTTTCACATGGGATCTGTGAAGGTACTGATTTCTGGCTGGCTGAGGCTGCTGAACCAGGCTCATCTGGAATGACAGGGCATTGTCTTTCTTGTTTAATTTCAGGAGACCTAAAAGCTCCTTCAGTTGTAGGTGGAAAAGCAGCAGGTTATCTTGCCTTTTCAGTGGCTTGTTGATTGATTTATTGTGTTGTTGTTTGCTGGCTCAGCTAATAAAACATTGCAGATTTAAAATGTGACCATTGCATTCCCACACACCTATGGAGTCATCCAGCATCCACATAACAAAGTTGTCTCTTTACCTTGACAACGCTTGCTCTCGTCAGCCATGCCTTGGAGAGGGTTGGGGGCCCTGGCCAAGGCCAGCTTGTGCCCAGCTGGTCTCTGATATCATCCTAGCCCTCTCTGAAGCTTCTTTTAGCTGCTCTAAGTGGCACTCAACCACTGGACCCACAATCTGCAGTCCTTCACTGTGAGAGTGGTGGGAGATAGGAACAGGTTGCCCAGAGAGGTTGTGGATGCCTGCTCCCTGGAAGTGTAGAAGGCTAGGGTGGATGGGACTTTGAGGAACCTAACCTGGTTTAGTGTAGTGTCACTGCCCATGTCAGAGGGTGTTTGGAACTAGATGACCTTTAAGGTCTCTTCCAACCCAAACCATTCTGTGATTCTGGAAGCTGCTTTTATAGAAGTTTTTTTTTCTCCCATGAGGTAGCTCCTGGGGCACAGTGCAGCAGATGTGCCCAGTGGAGACAGCACAGCAGTACCTGGCACTGGGAAACAGCAGAAATTAGTGAGTGCTGCTGTTGCCTTAAGGAGCAGGAAGGTTCCTTCAGGGCTGTATTCAGAAGGTCTGCAGGAAGCTCACCACTTTCCTTTTGTAGCTCATGCAAGAATAACACAGAGATTTCATCAGGGCGTGACCTGCTCTGCAAGACTGTGACCCCAGTGACCACTGCAAAGGGCTCACATGCCTCTCTCTTCCTGGACATTCCTGAAGGCTTCGTTAGCTGGGATTTAAAACTCTGCTGTGGGTGCTGCAGTGGCTCTGGGTCACACAGGGAGGTTTTGATCACCCAGCCCTGCCCCATCCAAGTTACAGCAGCTTCCAACCCTGCTTTTCCACTTCTTGATTTAATACCTCTGCCTGTCTCTCGTGGGGATACCAGCTTTCCTAGACCCCCTAAACGAAGCAGGAGAGGCTGGACATGGGTCCGAAGTGGCAAGGTTCGTTTCCTCCCCTGGCAGAGCAGAGACCCCGCAGCGCAGCCCCTGCGTTCTCCCAGCCCCAGCGAGCAGCCGTGCGGGGATTTGCTGCTGCTCCGTCGCTCGGCTGCGCTGGTGCCCGCCTGTCACAGCACCATCTGCCGCCTACATCCACCATTGCCGCAGCCTCGCAGGTCCCCCGCCGCCTCCGACCCGCCGTGATTCTGCTTTGTTTCCCTCACAGGGCTTTCTAGACCGTTTGTGGAGTGCTTGGTTTTATCCATCAAATTTTTAAATGCCAAGTGTCCAAAACGTTCCTCAAATTTTTGAGTTTTATTGTTTAGAATCTGTTAAGGTTTGTCCACCAAGAAGGCATAACCTTTATTTTTCTTTTCTTTCCTTTTTTTTCCAGTTCTTTCTTTTTCAGCAAACAAAACCTAAACCCTTTAATTTTTTTTCAGGCTTTGTTTTGCATTTGACTAAGCCTGAATCTTTTCAGTGAAGAATAACTTTCCTTGAATGTTTTTCCAGCTGAAGGAGAGTATCTCAGGAGAGGCTTTCTACTGTGCTTCTTGACCTGAGTTTTCCACAAGTCACCTTCAGCCTTAGGTCTGTGCACTTGCCCTTTGCATCCACCTGTTAGTCCTGTCATGGTTCATTTGTTATTTTTGCCAAGCCATCAGAAGCATTTCCTACAAACGCTTCCTTCAGAGGAGATTTTATTAGACATCTCCTGGGAACCCCAACAGCAGGGCGGCTGGAACTAGATGATCCTTGGGGTCCTTTCCAACCCTGACAATTCTGTGATTCTGTGAGGCTGTCTCCCTCTCCTAGGCTTTGTAGCACTTTGGGAAGGAACATAGGCTTGGAGCTACCTTTTTAGAGCCTTTATGATGGATCTTGTTATGCCTGGCCCCATGTTCTGCAGCACACTGCTTTTATGGTTGTGCCTCCCTCACAAAACTGCTTCCTGATAAGGTATCCTACGGGGATTTGATGAATGCATAAAACATACAAGTTGTCCTGCACCCCTCAAATAGTCTTAGGATGTGCAGTTCTGTGTCTGCCTGCAGCATCCTCTGCAGTGCCATCATCAAGGGAAGAGGTGAGGGAGGTAGGATACGGTGCCCCACATGAACAGGGGTGTGTTTTACCCTGGTGCAACACCTGCAGCTTCATGACTCTGACTTTGTTCAGCAAGCCCAACAGTGCTGTGTCTTCCTGACAACAATGTCCAGCCCTTGGCTCCTATCAGACCACTGGGAAGAATAGAAAAGGTTCCTGGGAAGCCCTTTCACCTGCTTTCCAGCATGGTCCGTGAGGTGTCCTCTGACGCCAGTCATGAATGAGCTCTTTGTGCACAGTTCATAAGCAAACAGAAATCCTGAGCTTTGGCAGATTTTCTGATTGGACTGAGTGGATAAAGATGAGCTCAGGCAATGGGCTTGAGTTTATACCAGGTTGCCAGGTCTGTGTGCCTGCTGTTGTCTCCACAGCTGATGGCCTTCTGCCCAGAGATCCAGATCTTGGTGACCACATTGAGGTCTTTGTCACCTTTGATGGATGCAGGGCAAAGCCTGTGGCAGAAGGGGCAGGTGGGAGCCTCCACAGCTGGGTGTTTCTGATCACATCTTGTTTTGTTTCATAGGCTAACGATTCATGCAGAGTGCCCCATGCACCTGGAGGACTTCCCAATGGATGTGCATGCCTGCCCACTGAAATTTGGGAGCTGTAAGTACCCTGAGCAGCCTCTGCAAGGAGGTGGGTACAGAGCTAAAGGACAGTCCTTTGTGTGACCAGTGCTTTCCCATATTTTAGTGTTATGAATTATTGTTCATGATTCTGTGACTAAAAATCAGTTTCTTTTCTCTCATGCATTCAATTCCTGCCACATCAGAAATGGACAGCAAACAAATCTGTCATCAGTTCAGGCTCACAGGACAGGTTAGGCACCTCTGGGTTTGCTGTAAGCTTATTAGGGAGGTGGGAAGAGCAGATTTCCTCTTGCCCTTCTGCCTTCAGTGGGCAGCAGTGCCTCAGCAGGAACAGCATTGGTGGAAAACTCAGAGGTGCTTTTCCTTCACCACAAGGTGATCCTGGGGTGACAGATTTGGGAAGATAGCTGCTAGGTGTCCTGTCCAGCTTTCCTGCATCACTCCTGCCAAACAAGGGAGAGCCTGAAATCTCTGGTTGCTCTGCCTCCATGCTCCAATGGAGCATACAAACCCCTTGCTCTTCTTCGGTCTCCCAGACAGGCTGCTCTCAAGTAAAAGGCTTGGAAACTGAGAATCTCAATCCTAACACCCAAAGTCTTGGTTTATGGAAGATTGGCAGGCTGCTGCTGAGTTGAAAGCTGCTTCCAGCTGCTCTCCTGCCTGGTGTTCCCATGCCCTGCCTAGGAACAAGTTTCCTTTCCTCTCCCATATGCAAGTGAAGTTTCTTTTGGTTTTGTTCCTAAAATGAGTAGTACCAAATTCCAAGCCACTTGTTCACCACAATGTGAAAATAGATTTCCTGGTCTCACTCTGCCTGGAATTTCTTCCAGGTCTAATGAACTGCAGACCACTCTTGGTCTATGTTTGCATTAGATGGAAGAATTACCCACCTCCATCTAAAGAATGAGCCCCCACAAGTAAACTCCCTTTTTGACTCCTAGAGAGAGAAATCTGAACCTTTCTAAACGGATATTTCTTTCCTGTAGACAGTTAGGAGTTTACTAAGGAGAAAGTTGAAAAATTTGATTGACACCAGAAGAAATCATGTTTATTATGTGCATCTATTTCTCTGCCTCGTGACAAAAATGCATCCATGAAAGTGGATTACTCAAAACTGCTAAAATGAAGTTATTTCTTAGGCAGCACCTAATTAAATGTAGAAGTGACTGCCACGAGACATCACTGAGGCCAGTAAATTAGCAAGCCTTAGAGGAGGATGATAATTGACCTTGTGAGGAGGGATATAAAATCTCATACCTCAGGCCCAAACTCTGGGATTACTGCAAGACTTGCAGGAAGGCAGATTACTCCACATCTAACTGCTTTTAATGCTTCTTGGTGAGGCAAAGAGAATAGTGTGCATATTTTCACTGGAGCACCCTTTAGGGTTCTTCTGGGTATTTTTACTGATTTGGCTTCTGAATGATGAGAGTTTTGAGTCAAGCAGCTCAGAATGCTGCCCCTGATTAACACTAGTGTAGCTCTTTCTAAAGCACCCATCTGCAAAGCATCTGAGCTCACATCTACTGTGTTAGAGCAGGATTAAACTCATGTTTGCACCAGAAAGCCATTGACAGCTGGAAGCTGCTCATTTGCAAGAAGCTTAGAGTGGGTCGAATTTGTAAGTAGAGGACAATGCCAAGGCCAGACAAGAGCTGTTCAAAGGTAGCTTAATTAGCCTCAGTGACCACCCTCCAGTGATCACTACACCCTGAATGACTCATCAATGACTTCCTGTCTCTTTGCCACCATGGCAGCCACCCAAAGAGGGAAGGCAGAGAGCTTGCAGGAGAAGTAAGGTCATCAGGCATTTCAGATAGATTCATCTGCTCACCTGCATCATTCCTTGGACCAAGTGCAGTGAAGGTGATGGCTTTAAGGATCACCATGTTCCTTAAAAGATGGATATACTCAGCAGAGAACAACTGTTTCTAAGACATTTGCACAGCAGCAAAGACTAGGCTGGGGAAGATGTTGCTGGTTACCAGCTCCATTAAACTTGAAAGAGCTGTCCCTGCCTGGATTGGGCTGGACTGGACTGTATTGCAAGCAAGGTGCCGAGCAGAGCCAAAACAGCTTCATGGCCTGAAATGTTTTCCAAGCATCCATACCATAGCTCTGTGTCACCAGATACTCTTTTGTCTCAGATGACCAGATAGGCAGACAACTGCCTTTGCAGAGATAATGGGAATGACATTGTGGGCAAGTTCCCTTTGCAGCTGAGAGTGGCAGTGGGTGAACCGTGACTGCTAGAGCAGAAGATGCTGCCCATAAAGGTGGAAGAGCATTTGCAGAGCTGGACAAAGCTAAGCCTGAAGGAGGATGGAGGTCTCCAGAAGCATGTTGAGAGTTGGAAGGAGGGGCTGGAAAAGCAGAGCGTTGCACATCGGATAGTGGTGCCAGCCTGCAACAGCAGTGCTTAGGCAGCACTGGCATACTGTGAAAGATTGGCTGATCATCAAAACCACCCCCTGCCCTTTGCACAGCAACCAACTAGTATTTGACAGGTTTGCCAAGACCTACTGTTTTTAAAAGATCACAGAAATCTGTCTATCTCAGGACACAATCTTCCACAATGCAGGAACTGAGACATTTCCGTAGTAGACCTGACCCATTGCTTGACCTGACCCAAACCAAAAAAATTCCTTAATGTCTTCAAAGGTGAAGCTGGTGGTAAAATATGAATTAGAATCTTGATTCAGTGATCTTTGTTCTGGCTTAAAACAAACGGTGAAGAGTGGGTATGGACAGGAAGCTTGGGCATTGTGGGGAGAAGTAGCTCCCAGTTAGTTAAAACTCTCCTAGTCTCTGGTGAGACTCAATTCTGGATATCACAGGACTGGCAAAACCAAGAGCGTGCAGGCACTGACAGGAAAGGTTGTGGCTATGAGAACAAGCAGGGCTTTGATCACAAAGGCTTGTGAGGGTGATGGTGACTGTTAGAGACAGGCATTTGCGTATGGTGAGTTGGGCAGATGGGATAGAGGGGGGAACTTGCAAGCTCCTGGAAGGATGCCCTGGCCCTGAGCCTGGCACTACCCCACACAGCAGTCCAGTGGCACTTGCCTGCTGTTTCTCTTGTGCTGTGCCTGCAGGCTTCCTCAGCCCTGCCCTGCCTTGCTGTGATGGATTGACCTGGAGGCTGGCAAACATGGTCTTGCAGGGCAAAAAGCATCTTGGTGGGAGGGCACACTACCTCCAAAGGTGAGAGGCTTAGGAAGAGTTGCTTCTGAGTTAAAGCCTTTTTTACTTTAGTTCCTTAACCCAAAACTCAGCCCCATTTGCGTTTAGTCATTCTCACCAGCTGCTGCCAGCATGACTCTTCCGATCCCTGGCATGGTAAGGCTGTGGCAGTCCTGCTGCTCCAGCAGCCTGCTGCTCTGGATGTCTTCCTATCTTGTGTCTGCCCGGAGCCAGCACTTGCAGAGTCAGCACATCAAGGGGACAGCGAGTTTCTCAACAACAGTGCTCTGCTCCCTCCTGCAGCTCCCTTCCAAAAACCCTAGTTCCCTTTTGCTCATTTGATTTTACAGTTGCTGAACTGCCTTGGTCTCTGGCCATGCTTGGCTGTGCTCAGCCATGTGGCTCTGAGGAATGCACAGCAGGGATTCGTTTGGCTACAGGCTAATTTTGGTATATTTTAGGTCAGGCAGCAGGCACAAGCCTCAATTCTTGTTTCTCCTCCACAGATGCCTACACAAAGACAGAGGTGATCTACACCTGGACACTGGGGAAGGATAAATCAGTGGAAGTAGCAAAGGGGGGATCTCGCCTGAACCAGTACGACCTTCTGGGCCATGTTGTTGGGACAGAGATGGTTCGATCCAGCACAGGTATTTGTCAGCCCACAATGCAAGGCATGGGCTGAGCACAGAGCCAGAGAGGATGGACCTGTGGGCTTTGAATGCCACAGTTTGGCATGATTATGGAGGCAGCACCCGTGGGCAGTGAGCAGCACAGTACTTACCAAGCCACGTGCTGTTGGAGAATATGGCTGGGCACATCAGCAGTCACAAAGGGGCAGTAAAGGGTTTAGTTTTTAGTGGTTTCCACTGAAAGAGCCTTATTGCCCATGCCCTCTAGGAAATGGATTTCAAGCATCTCCAGTTGATCTGTTGTGTGAGGAAATATTCCCCACCTTGCCCAACTGGTTCTTGATCTTGTGGGCTCATTTGTCTTGGATCCCTTTCCAGTCCCTCAGGAGAACATTGTGGGCAGGGGAGGCAAATGCAACGTAATGTTCAGTGTGATTTTCACTGCATCTGCCTGCACAAATATTATCATAGCTAATAGAAGATTATCCCAAACAAATGTTTCCTCTGATTAATGACCAATATTAATCATCTTTCTCTCCCATCTGCTGCTCCTCCCTTCTCCACTGAATCCAGGTACCAGTAGCTTCTGTTATATTGTGTGTGTCTCTCATCTTTCTTTGCTGCTTTTTTTTATTATTATTATTTCTGTATGCACCAGTAGTTCTCTCATTTGAGAATATTTCCTCTCTGGTGCACTTGATTTTAATAGTGTCTGTCTGTAACAACTCATATCAGCTCCCTTGGGGAAATCTGGGGAATCCAGGGAACTAAATGTCATAATATCTGGCCCAGCTCTTTACTTAAGTTGTAGCAAAATGTACAGATGAATAACCTCAAGTGGCAAGAAAGCTGCTGAAGGCTCCTGTGTGTAATGGTTTAGCAGAGCCACACTCACAACAAAAAGGCAAAATAACCCAACAAAATATCCCAAAGTCTGAGTGCAGGACACTGGGGGAAGATAGGGACAGCTGCTTCCTCGGTTTACAGCTCAGATCTTTAATGCCAGAACTTGCCCTGATTTTTGAGATGGTTACAGTGAGGAAAGATGGAGTATTTTCAGGAATGTCAGAGAAAATAAATTCTTTGTCCTGAAATCCTGCTGAAGCACTGTAGTGTCTCTCTAGGTTTAAAAGACCTTACCCACAATGCGGCTCCCTGGGCTGGAGCAGAAAATGGATGGGAGCTGGGCTGGGAGAGCCCCCCAGAGACATCCTGTGTCTGGGGTGAAATAGGGAAGGGCTGTTGCCTGGTTGGTTGCTGGTATTGATTTGCCTTTGTCCTGCAACTGTTTTGTAGTGAATTGAGGAAGTCTCCAGAGAAGTGTTTTGAAAGGACAGTTGCTGTGTGGAAGTCACCCAGGCTACACTGAGGCACAGCAATTGCTTCTGCATGTGTAGGACATGCAAAGCCAGTGCCAACCGAGCTGCAGCATGCATCCCTCCTTCACACAGCTGTCAGGGTGGCCTGCAGTGCTGGGAGATAAGCCAGGGCATGCCAGCCAGTGACAGTATGGCACACACTGCAATTTCAGCTGGGAATTTGATAGTTTGTTCAGGACAGATATTTAGTGGCTTAGAGAGAGATTGGTGGCCAGCTGGCCCCCATCTTGGAGAGCAGTGTCAGCTCAGTGCCTCTTCACTGTCTCTCTCTGCAGGGGAGTATGTTGTCATGACCACACACTTCCACCTGAAGAGGAAGATTGGGTACTTTGTGATACAGACCTACCTGCCCTGCATTATGACGGTCATCCTGTCCCAGGTCTCCTTCTGGCTAAACAGGGAATCTGTTCCTGCCCGAACGGTTTTTGGTGAGTCTGGGAGCACGGGGGGCAGCCTTTCAGGTCAGGGGAGAAAGGCACTCCAGATTATGGAAAACAGCCTAAGCACCAGAGCTGGGCTTCTCCCAGGCTGTGACTGGCATCACTGAAGCTGTTGACCATTTCCCAGAATAGCTCTCTGTGTCTTTCTAGTGCACCTGATTTCACTGAATCACTGCAAAACTACTCCTATCCATGTTGCTGCTACAAGCCAAATCATAAATACTAACAGTAATCAAGGTATTGATCATCTAATTATATGCATTTGACTGTGTCTGCTTATCTGCATCGGCTTTTGAGTTGAGAAGAGGATGAGTACAGGTGGAGACATTTAAAGCTTTACCTTTGAAATTGCTAATGTGGCCCTGGTCAGAACTCCACATAACAAGTTCCTGGGCTGAGACATTACAACTGCATGGTAAATATATATTTATTATTTCCTTCAGCAGGTTTCAGATCACAGAATCTCAGCACCACAGAATGTTAGGGGTTGGATGGGACCTCTAGATATCATCTAGTCCAACCCCTCTGCCAAAGCAGGATCACCTAGGGCAGGCTGCACAGGAGTGCATCCAGGCAGGTTTTGAAAGTCTCCAGAGGTAGAGACTTCACAACCTCTCTGGGCAGCCTGTTCCAGTGTTCTGTCACCCTCACTATAAAGAAGTTTCTCCTCATGCTAAGGTGGAACCTCCTGTGTTCTAGCTTGTACCCTTTCTGAGGCAGTGTCCTGTTGGCAATGCACACACATCAATAGCTTTTACAGTCATTTAATAGCAGAACTGCTTTGTGCTTTCCTGCCAAGGCCTTTAGTTCAAGCTCTACCCACAGATGCACACAGACCAGGTGTAATGCTTGAGGACTGTATTTTCTGGAAATAATAGTGCCCAGCAGATAGTGCTTAGCAGAGGCTGTATTGGACACAAAGGTCACCAAGCAGAGAGGGGACATATGGTACTGTCTGCTCATACTTTGAATAAGACAGCAAGTGTGGTGTGGTGTCAAGGATCACGAAGCAATTTTTCTGTAGCAAGACTTGTGACAGAAATACTACTACAAACCCCACAAGGCTGATGCCTTCCTTTCCCAACCCTCTCTACAGGCCTGGACCTTGCTCTCGTGCTGTGGACTGGAATGGGAAGCAGGGAGGGTCATAGGTGGTTCTCTAAAATGAACTAGAAAAGAATCATGGGGTTTGTGTTCATTGCAGCTTGGGAAATGTTGGTCATAAACAGCTTTAAAATTTACAGTTGACCCCAGGTTCTGCCTGTTGGGAGCAGGTTGCCTTCCTTTCCCCAGTGAAGCAAATCCTACAGTGATCCCCAGGGTGGAGCACAGCTGCAGGGAGCTGGGCAGTCAGGATGACCAAACTGCTTTGCATGAGCCAGACTGCAAGAGCTGCATTAAGCAGTGATAACAGCAAACAGGAGGGAGTATAGCCCCTTGGCACCCACCTTTTGGTGTTTTCATCCACCAGAACGGGAAAGGAGGAGGTCAGACAGACAACACATGGAAAATACGACCAGCTCAGGCATATAGTCACTGATGACCTTTCCTCACCCATCTATCTGTGAATCATTTGCAACTAAATCCCAGAGAGTCCACCCCTGGACCCCATGTCTGCCCACACCCCAGGTGGGCTGTGATATCTGCTTCAGTTCTGAAGTCTCTCTGCACTCCTAGCACCAGGGTAACCTTCTGTGTTTCCCTGAGATTTGCAATCAGATAAGTTTCCTCAAGTAGCAGCTCAGACCGAGCAGGAATGAGCTGACTGGAAAATTAAAACTGACCTTTGTGAAAAATGTCTTTGCTCCCAAATTGCCTTTCTTCCCTATTAAGAAAATAATGAGAACTCCAATTGTTTGTTCTTTTTTTTTTCCCCTCAAAAAAAAAAAAGAGTATTGCCAACAATATTATTGAAACTCTTCAATTACCAGGGGTATGGCTTAAGGGAAGTGAAAATGAGTCAATATTTTTGTAATGTTTTTAATGCATTTTTAATTGAAAAACACGTTATTGGGGAAAATGGATAGCAATGGTTGCCTGCTTTAATGAAAAAAAGGCTTTCAAAGGCATCTTGCAACAGATCATTTGTTTAAGATAAATGGTTGTGACACTCATTCTGGCAGCTTGGGCCATTGATGGGTGCCTGGCCACGCTGGCAGGATCCATGCAGGTCTCAAGAGACTGTTTCCAAAATGTTGAGAGAACTACAGGTGGCCAATTTCTGGTCCTTCAGGAAGTTCCAAACCCTCTAGCTGTCCTTTTTACTGTTATTTTATTATTTTAATTTTATTGCTAAAGTGACCAGGGGCTTCTCCATGGCATATTCTACATGAGGGAGTTGGGTCTGTTGTCATGCAACTTACCCTACTGGTAGACAAGGAACTGAATGTCCACCTATGAGCTAGGACTCTTTTACAGTAAGCAGAAGTCTAGTCAGTGGAGTTTTGGGAAGATTAATCTCATCCTAATGCAGATGATTGCAACTGATTATATGGATTGAAGATACTCAAAACTGAACCAGAGAAGGCCCTGAGCAACCAGCAGCTGACCTTGATCTGAGGTGGATGAGCTGACTTCCCTTCCAGCCTGGACCGTTTCATTATTCTGTCAGTGGCACCATGGATTTGTGCTGGGTGTGCAGTGGGAGTGAGAGTCATAGAATCATAGAATGGTTTGGGTTGGAAGGGACCTCCAAAGATCATCTAGTACAGCAACTCTGCAGTCAGCAGGGACATTCTCCACTAGAACCCTGTCAAGCCTGACCTTGAGTATCTCCAGGGATGGGGCCTCAACTACCTTCCTAGGTAACCTATTCTGTGTTCCACCACCCTCATGGTAAAGAACTTGTTCATAGTATCCAATCTAAATCTACTCTTCTCTAATTTCAAACCATCGCCCCTTGACCTACCCCTTTGTAAATAGTCCCTCTGCAGTCTTCCTGTAGCTCTCTTCAGGTATTGCAAGCCCACTATTAGGTCTCCCTGGAGCCTTCTCTTCTCCAGGCTGAACAACCCCAGCTCCCTCAGCCTGTCCTCACAGCAGAGATGTTCCAGCCCCCTGATCATTTTTATGGCCCTCCTCTGGACCTGCTCCATCAGGTCCATGTCCTTCCTGTGTTGAGGGCTCCACAGCTGGACACAGCTCTTACCAGAACTCCAGGTGAGGTCTTACCGGAGCAGAGTGGCAGAATCACTTCTCTCAATGCCGGACATACCAGCTGTGTGGTTTGAGGAGAAACTAGGTGGGTGCAAGTGCCTGGTCTCACACTACCCTTGTCTCCTGCTGTATTTCCACAGGTGTCACCACTGTCCTCACCATGACCACACTAAGCATCAGCGCAAGAAACTCCTTACCTAAAGTGGCGTACGCGACGGCCATGGACTGGTTCATAGCCGTCTGTTACGCCTTTGTGTTTTCTGCGCTGATCGAATTCGCCACTGTCAACTACTTCACCAAGCGCAGCTGGGCTTGGGATGGCAAGAAGGTGCTGGAGGCCCAAGAGATGAAGGTCAGCCCTGTGGCCGAGGCCAGGGAGGAGCAGGTGGTGAAGAAACGCTGCACGAGAGAGCTGCGCCGGGGCCCAGAGTGGGTAGCGTGCAGCCCCGCGGCACTCCAGGAGGCTGGATGCTACTTACTGGGGTCCCCGGCTCAGCTCTCGACTGCAGCGGTTCTTGAGAGTCGAGGGAGGATGGGCTTGGAGGGCTGGCTGCTGTGCTGGAGAAGAACACCCAGGCATGGCTGCTCATTTTCCCTTTTGTCTTCTGCACGGCTGTTTGCTGGTGTGAATGTGAATGCTTGCATGTTTCGGGCTTGCTCTGACGGTGGTCTCCTCTCCCCTTTCTTCTCCCTCCAACCCATGGGTGCTCCGCTCCACATTGCTAGCATGCCACACAAACCCAAATATGCCATGGGGTGCCAGCCTTGCCACTGGAGATGGACTGACTCTGCTGTGTCCCCTGCAGCTGGTATTGCCAACGGTAGGCCTGCCCTGGCACAGGCAAGCATGGCAGAGCAGTAGGGGGGGCTCTAATGCTCATGCCCACAGCTTCTGGCAGCTGCTGCTTTGTAAGCTCGGGCAAAGCAGGTGGGTGGAAAGCAAGCAACCAGAAATGGCTACTGGCAGTAAATTAGTGCCTGGAATCACCCACATTCTCCCTTCTTGCTCAGGGTCAGCCTCCTGACAGGCACCAATACCCCTGCTCGTGCCCCTCCCTCCTAACTGATTCCATCTCAGCTGTGCAGAGAAATCGCTTATGTAGCATGCTGCTCCTTGTTGATATTTATTGAATCAATTTGAAAATCAGCTTTGTCCTTGTTCTTGGTTCTGGAGCCTTTGTATTTTTCTCCTTTGCATTTTAATGTGTTGTTTAAAATTGTTGTGGGGCTGTATGCAAACACCTGGCAGAACTGCAGTAACTTTGGGGGAAGACAACGGCCAGTCACCTCTCTGGTGTGGAGGTCAAAGCAGAAGAACAGAGGCAGAAGCACAGCCATCACTGGGCATTGAGTGCCTGCCCCTCCCTTGTGTTTCTTGGTCTCTATCTGTTTGGTTTTGCAGCTGTGGTCTGAGCAGCAGACTCATGGCAGAAAGGCTTCAGAGGAGGCCAGTTGATGGTCTTCCGCTTCTATCGTGAGCAATAATGCTAATCTGGCCTCTAGAGATGTGAGAAGCCTTTTCTGGGTTATTGGCATGAGCAAAGGATCAGAACAAGTCCTCAAAGCAACCATGTCCCCTTCAGGGATGGGCAAATCAGCACAGTCAGGATTAACACAGCCTTGGGCTATTATGTCAACTGGGCACAGCCAAAAAAGCAGCCAAGGCTCAAAAGCTTCAGTTTGTCATAGAAGCAGCACGCTCCTGAATTTATTCATTGACCCAGCACTGCAAGACTAACAGTGCTGAAACAATAGGGTAAGAGCATGCAGAATGTTTGTGCGTGTGTTAAGCAAGAAGACAAAGCAGGACAAGAAATATTGCAGAGGGAGTGCCCTTTGTGAGTTTGCTGCAATTGGTTTCAGGCTAGAGAATAAGGAAGGACTCCAAATTTATGGATGCTTTTTCAGGCTAACCCTGATCTTTTATCTGGGAAGACTAACCCTCTCTCAGTCTCTGCAGCTCAGAGAGCTCCTTGAAAAGTGGTCGGCTTTCAGGGAGCTTGATGTGTCACCATATTTCCTTTTCATCCTTATTCCATTGAATATTTTCAAGCAGCAAATTTGCTACACAATGAAGGTGTCTCATTGGCTCAGTTTCAGCCTTTAATTAGCTCTTCCTGAAACAATTGACAAGCCAGGTGGTTGAAACTACAAAAGGAAGTGGAGGCAGAAGAATAACTATTGGCATATTGAAGTGTTTGTGTGAGGAGTAAAACTACTAGTGACAAGCCCAGGCTGAGCCCTGGCCTCTGGAGAGCCTTCCCCCTAGCCAAAAAGAATGCTCTTTATTGATGTGATGGCAAGGATCCTTGCTCCAGGTTTGATTGTTTCCTTGCATGAACATGAAAAAAAAAAAAATCAATAAGCATCAGCTCTTCCCTCACCTCAAGTGCAGGCCACAACACCACTTCCTACCCCATCTGAAAGAAAAAACTACCTTGCAAAAGCTGACAGGCACTCCCAGCATGTTCACTCTCTCATGGCTGGTTCCATTTCTTTCTTTCTCCCCTTCAGCCTCTGTTCCTATCAGTTTAGATAGGAACAGAACATTTATTCAGGTAGAATCTAACATGGGGGGGCTGATCTTGGGGAACCTCTGCAGTTGGACTTGATGATCTCAAAGGTCTCTTCCAGCCTCAGCAGTTCTGTCATTCTGTGGTGTAAATGATAATGATGATGTTCTGACTATAGCCACAGCTGAGTGCTGGTTCTAGCCAGGAGCTACTCTGCACATTCTCTGCAGTTCTCCTCTAATGAAAGACAGGCAGATATCACCATAAGATGTCACCAAAAACTTCATTTAGTGCACACTTGGGTAAGTTGGACACTTGGATAAGCTTCGTGGACTCAAAGATTTTCCAAACTTAACTGCTGCCACCAGTAATCACAAATCATGAATGAAGGATTTCCTCTCTTTTTGTACAGCAGTGTGGCTGGGTCCAATGTGGAAAACTTGTTCATAAGGATTATTTTTAAGGAAAACACCCTCAGGAGGAAGATGGGAGGCCAAAGAGATTGAAAGATGAGTGGTTTCAGTAGCCAGCAAAGCTCACCATCTCCAGCATCCTCAAAAACCTTGTTAAAAGGATCAACTTCCAGACAGAAGGGCTGTCTGAACAGAGGAACATCTATCCATCCTTCCATCCATCCATCCATCCATCCCATCTCATCCATTCATCCTAGCCATAAGGATGACCATGTCTGGAGCCAACAAAGTCATTTCCTCAGCAGCTTTTATGGTGAGTACTCAGAGAAATATCCATCATTGGTGACTTTGCCACTGGGAAAGTCTACAAGGATGACATTTACCAGGGAGCTCCCTGAAAAAAAAAAAAAAGAAAAAAAAAAAGGTGTTGTCTGTTTCTTAGGATGGAAGATGCTTTGAGTCTTTGGAAAATGCTTTCTTAAATCCACTTCTGCCTGCAATGACAACTCTTAGCCTAAAATCAGTGCAGGGAGAGCTTTGTGCTGCAGTTCACTCTCCCTGGGTCCAAACTGGTACATAAGTGCAGGAATTGCTTTGCAACATAAATGTTTTAAATAGGAGAAGTTTTCAAAGCAAATATGAGGTTCCCTCCTGTCTTTCCTGTCTTTCCTTCCTGTCTTTTTCAGTGGGCTGTGGAACTCCTCACAGGTAAAGTGTCAGGAGAAAGGCTGGGGGCCACTTTGCAGCTGGCAGCAATAAGCACGTTTTGCTTAGTTTGATTGTCATAATCTTGCCTGAAACCCCTATTTATAAAGCACAGCTCACAGGATGAACCTTTTCTTCTGACATCTCAGGAGCAGAGCACATCCAGAGTGCATCCTTAGTATAGGCAGTGTGTGCTCTGGGTACTTCCCAAAGGCTACCCAGCCTCCCAGCTCTGACCAGGGCAGAAGACTTCATCGGCAGCTGGAAAAAGGCCCTGGCTGTAGGCTCCCAAGCTTCTGCACTACTTGAACTACTTGAACTGTTCTAAGGTGCAGATAAGCCCAAGTTGATGTCTGGGGGCTCTGGATCACACTGATAGGAGCAGTAGGTTGCTCTCACCATCCACAGCATTCGTATTTGCCTGGCTTTGCTCCATTTCAGCCTGTTCTTTTCAGAGGCTTTTGAGCAGGCAACACAGATCCACTTTCCAAGCTCTGGGGCAGAAAAGGTAGCCAGGTTGAAAATGTCATGTCACTTGTAGTCATCTTCCTGTAACAAATCATATGGCTGATTAATACTAAAGTAATCGCAGTGCACTTCAAATTACATTCTGTGGGTTTCATTTCGTTACTGATTATTAATTATTTTATTACCTCCTGTAGCTGTGTTAATAAGTAATCATACTCAAGTGTATTTAAATGTTTTAGAAGGTGAAACATCTTTAGCCCTTTATTTGTGTCTTGTCAGCTCTTCAGCATGCAAAGCTCACCTGCTGTGCAGGGGGTACAAGTTAGCACAGCTCTGATGATTGCAGAAATCAGTTCATCATTAAAGATCACAACACCCTCTCCCAATGAATATGGTCTGATCAGTGGTTTAGTCTGATCTGGACTCTGAAGCCATTCAGCCCTCTTTCTAACAGCAAGTTAATTTCTGTAATTGCTGCCGTTATTAGAAGGCTGCAGGCCTGGCTATGATGTTATTGGAGAGGGGTTGAAAGAGTGCACAGAGGACTGCTTTTAGTGTCCCTCTGAAAATCACTATGGGAGATTCATTTCCTCAGGTAACTAGAGATATCCATGGTGATTGTGGACACATTTCAAATGGAAGCACAGCATGAAAGCTAAAGCCCTTGAAGTATCTTTGCATAGCAGTCTGGGCGAGTCTGGCCTTTCCAGCTCCCAGTGCCACCCAGTGATGCTGCCTGCAACCAGCTCCCAGGCTAGGGTGAGGACATCATAGAATCATGGACTCAGAGAATCATAGAATCATAGAGTGGTCCTGGTTGGAAGGGACCTCTGAAGTTCATCTAGTTCAACACCCTCTGCAGTATGCAGAGTTATCCTCAACTAGATCAGGCTGCCCAGAGCCCAGGTCCTGCTGGCTGCACACTCTGCCCTTTACCTGACAATCTGTTCATAGGTAGATTCCTCATGTACAAGCAAGATCATGCCAAGCACTCCTGGGAAATGGCTGGATGAACCTTATCTGGTGTTTCAGTTGCTTTTGAACAGAAAATGAGATCCAAAGTCACACCTTGTTCTGAGTTTAGATCTTAGATTCCCACCGTGAGTCACTGCTGCCTCTAGTGCTGGGTCTTGGTGTTATCACAGCGGACATCACACGGACTACATGGGTGCTGGGACGTGTAGGGTGCCTGGGGTCTGCAGATGAATAGATTTCACTCTGTAGGCTTCTCCTGGTAGACCTGGATTGCTTTACACGATATGGTCTACAGTTCAGCTGGTCTCAGGTCTCTGACAGCAACAGGAAGATCAGCAGAGTCTGGGTAATACCTCTCATGACTTCCTAGCACTGTCTTCCTGTCCACTCATCTTCATTAACATCAGAACTGTCTGACTTCAGCATCTTCCATCATCCTTTAGTACATCATGTCTGACATGTAAGTGCCTCTATACCACTGGCTTTGCAAGCTCTTCTCCCTTCAGCATGGGCAACGTGGCTGTTCCTGAAGCCTTGTGTGAGGATCTGCAGTGACCCTTAGGTATGGAGGCAAGATGAAAGGTTTCCCTCTGCCCTATAGTGCCAGGCTGAGCAACCCCGAAATGCAGGGCTAGTGCAGATGCCTTCCATCTGTGTGTTATGTGGGTAGGTTCTGAGGTTCTCTAAAGGGTCCCTGAGGCATTTTGGACATCATGATGTTAAATCATGAGGTATTTGGGGCAGTGAGGCAATGTATGATATGGCCATGGTGCAGACATACTGTGCTGCTGTCACCCACATTCTTAAAGTCAATTGGTTTTCTGTTAAAAAATTTTAAAATTTTTTAAAAAATTAGTGTAATGCTCTGTGGTGTCTCCTGCTCTCACCTGACTCAGGAAGAAGGCCAGCAAAGCAGAAAAACAAGTTCTTCCCCCAGGATGACCACATAGGGTGTCACTCTTATCTAAAGACTGCATTCCTGCATCATCTCTTCATGGCTAAACCCTATGTGCAACGGAAAGCACTGCCCAGCAGAGAGAGAAAACAAGGAGTCTGCATAGTGTGAGCCTGCATGTACTTAGCTTCAGCTGGTCACACAGATCTGGCAGCACTTGGCCAGTCAAGGAGTCACCCATCTGGGGCAGCTACTGCTGAAGTGCAGCTGCATACACCTTCTTATACCATTATGGCTCTGATCTGAGGGGCTGCAAGGAGGGCTACAAACCCGACTGCGCAGCTTCAGTTATTTGACTCGTGCAGGACCTAGCTATGACCTCTTTGTGCCTTTGTGCTGCATGCCAGGCTTACACCTGGCCCACCCTAGCCCAGCACGTCCTTACGCTCCAGCAGCCATCAAGTGACAGATGTTATGGGTTCTGGCCATCTTCACACCACATCTTCCTTCCCTCCCACAATGCCTTCTTGCTCCCTTGCTCCTCACGCCCTTTTCCGTCTTCTCATCTGGGCAAGCAGGTCAACTCAGAGGAGAGCACCTTCTCCGTGCAGTCCTACGCTCACTTCATCTCTATTGTGTTGTTGTGTCTCTTTTCTTTCTTTCCTTCCACCTTCCCTAGAAAAAGGAGCCGGTGGCACTGGCGAAGAAGGCCAACAACACCTACAACATCGTCGGCACCACCTATGCCCTCAACATCGCCAAGGACCCCGGGCTGCCCACCATCGCCAAGAGCGCTGCCACCGCCGCCGCCACCACCAACGTACCCCCGAAGCTGCCCCGCATGGAGGAGAAGCTCCCAGAGAGTAAGAAGACCTACAACAGCGTCAGCAAGGTAGACAAGATGTCCCGCATCGTCTTCCCAGTCCTCTTCGCCATTTTCAACCTCGTCTACTGGGCCACGTACGTAAACCGGGAGTCAGCTATCAAGGGAATGATCCCCAAACAATAAAACCTCCCAGCAGAGAGCACCACCCAGGCAGCAGTTCTCCAGGGCTTGCTTCTTCCCTCTTTCCTTTCATTTGTAGAGTTAGTTTGATATTATTATTATTACTACTATTATTACTACTATTATTATTTATTATTATTGTTGTTATCCTTATTACCACTATTATTACCACTGTTACTATTATTACTATTATTCTTATTACTATTCTTACTATTATTACCATCATTATTACTATTATTATTACTATTATTACTTCTGTTGTTATTACTTATTGTTATTACTATTATTACTATTATTCTTATTATCACTACTATTATTACCATTATTATTACTATTATTATTACTATTACCATCATTACTTCTATTATTACTACTATTGTTACTATTTTTCTTCTTATTACTACTATTATTACCATTATTATTACCATTATTATTACTATTACCATCATTACTTCTATTATTACTACTATTGTTACTATTTTTCTTCTTATTACTACTATTATTACCATTATTATTACCATTATTATTACTATTACCATCATTACTTCTATTATTACTACTATTGTTACTATTATTCTTATTATTACTACTATTATTACCATTATTATTACTATCACCATTATTACTTCTATTATTATTACAATCATTACTCTCACTCTTATTATCTTACTATTATTATTATCTCATCCTTTTATAATGTAAACCAAACTGTGATTTTTTTTTTTTTTTTTTTTTTTTTTTTTTTTGTGGTTCTCTTTTGTTCATCTGTCTGGCATGTGANGCTTTCCATCCTGTGGACTTTAGTTTCCTTTCACTTTGTTTCTGATAACGAAAGGGAAAAACAAAACAAAACAAAAACACACACACAAAAAAAGGATCATAACAAATTGTGCCTCTAACATCGTGAGTCCAGTGTCCCCCCGATCTATCCCAGTCACCCCCATGCTTCCATCTCTCCCCCTCCACCTCCTTCCTGCCATTCCCATGGTCTGCATGTCGCTGCCATTCTGCCTTCTGTTCTCTTGGGGGCTGCTGCTCCAGGCTGCCCACCTCCTCCTCTTCTGTGATGGGCTGCCCTAGCATGGGGGATGCTCCTGGTGGCCTGCACCCAAGGATGTGGAGGCCTCTAGAATCAGCCAGCTGGACTGCTCTTCAGTGCCTGGTACTTTGTGCCAGGTGCTTCTCCCTGGGATGTGGATGCAGGTGGGTGAGGGAGCAGTGCAGCATGGGCCAGCTTGTAGCCCGATGCCTGCTGAGGGCAAACCCACTGCTGCTGTGCCCCATAGAGCCACTGCAGGGGTGGAACAGGGTGGCAGCATCTTGTAGGTATCTACTACAGGGCTTCTCCCTCTCTTACCTTCACCAAACCCAGCTACTGATTTCTTCCATGTCTCTTCCCAGACAAGAACAGGTGAGAAAGGCCTTATCTGTCTGACATCGTGCACTCTTGGGGCAGTTCATCTTGGAGAGTGGGATGGTTCCTTCCAGAGAAGTCATTTTCTTGAGGACAGTCATACAGTCAACCAGGAGCTTTTTAATGCCTTGGAGGATATAGGAGCTGTGAAGCTGCATGCATTCAGCATCAGGACTGGAAGCCATAGAGTTCATGTTCAGATGTGTGGTTTATCACTTTCTCTTGGTCCCATCACTTACTCTTCTTGGCAACTCCTCTATGTCCCAGCCCCTTCTTCCAGCTCCACATGCATCTTCCTTTGGCTACTCAACAGCCCCCAGTAGTATCTCACTGCCCATGGGTGGATTTAGGCAGGGAAGACTCAGCCTTTCAGATAAGGCACATGAACAGGCAGAAAAGCACAGCCCCAGAGCAATCCAGCTCATGGTGCATCTCTGCTCCAGAGCACCAGAGCAGCAGCAGTGTCAGTCCAGGGCAGCTCAGGTGCAGGCTGTTTCCTGTGCAACACACCAAGGGCCATTCTACCACCTGTGGGGGTAAGGGGACAGCAAGTCCTCAAGTCCCTGCCTGCTTCTGGTGAGCTCAGCACCATGGGAGAACAGCATTAAGGTGCTCTTTGAAACAGCAGAGTGAGACTGCTGTCCTGAAGAGTCATGTGAGCCAGGTGCCATCCCACAAAGCCATTGAGGTAAGGCCCAGCTCTTAACACCTGCACACTCTTCCAGGGAAAGCTCTCTGATGCCTTGGAGAGAAGCTTTTCAAATCCCTTCCCAGCCACCACAGGCAAGGACCCAAACCGGTGGCTGTGCCCTTCCCAGCAGCATCACAAGATGATCACAACCAAGCCATTTGCTCCCCTTCCCTGGTGCCTGGACACACAGACACATGTTTTGCTGCAAGGAAGGACATCCTGTGCCTGATGAGTTCTCATCCCCAGCCCGTGGGCAGCACTGATCCTGCCAGCAGCCCTGCTCCTAGGGTGGGATGTACTTCCTCTTTACTCAGCCTCCTTCTGACCCTCCTTCTGCCCAACTTGAGCTGCCCCCAGAATGTTTTGGGTGCATGCAGTCAGACCAAAACCCCAGCACCCCCAAGGTGATGTCTTCAGCATCGCTTTGAGCCATTGTGCTGAGCTCAGTCTTCCCCTGCCCATGCAGGAGCAGGACTGAGTTCGAGGCACAGGATTTGCCCCACCTGGAATATCCATGGCAACAGGAGGACAGGGTAGAGAAGGCCAGGGCACTTTGTCCTGCAGCAGGCGTGGCATTGGTGCATGTCCTGCCTGTCCCTTATCAATCTTGCTGGCTCAGCAGCAGTGTAGTCACTCCCCCTGCCTACAGGTGCAGTGAGAAGAGAAGCTTGGAGACATTCAGCTCAGCCCTGAATATGCTCAGCCCACAAATGCGTCCACACTAGCAGGGAGCATCAGCCTACAGGTGACAACCCCCCTGCCAAGCCGATGCTAAGGAAACCTGCTCACCCCAGCCTCCCTTACAGCACCCACACCCCAAACCTGCTCTCCCCAGCCTCTCTTACAGCACCCACACCCCAAACCTGCTCACCCCAGCCTCCCTTACAGCACCCACACCCCAAATCCTCTCTCCCCAGCCTCCCTTACAGNGCACCCACACCCCAAACCTGCTCACCCCAGCCTCCCTTACAGCACCCACACCCCAAACCTGCTCTCCCCAGCCTCCCCTAACAGCACCCATACCCCAAACCTGCTCTCCCCAGCCTCCCCTAACAGCACCCATACCCCAAACCTGCTCTCCCCAGCCTCCCTTACAGCACCCACACCCCAAACCACCCATTGCATTTCTACAGTGCCTTTCATCCCCAAGAGATCCATGCTGGGTGGTGAGGAGGGGAAAGCCTGGGAGCTCTCCTGCTGTGCACCCCAGCACTGGATTGGAGGAGCAGAGGGAGAGTTCACCACCCCCAGAGCTGCTGCTGGAAGGGGGACATCCTGGCTTGCTTTTGCCCCTGGGGCACTCAGTTCCTCCTGGCACTGGCTTCCTGCAGCTACCCTGCTCTGACAGCCCAGCTGCCCCAGCACTGCCCTGCTGCAGCCCCATACCCCTCACCCCTGAGGCTCCCTGTGCTCCCTCCATGCCACCACCACCACCTCCCCCTCCAGCAGCAAGTGCCATTGCTGCCACCCTTCTGCTGCCTGAGCTTTCCAGTAGGAAGTGCTGTGCTAACCAGCTGTGAGACTGTTTTGGAAACTACTTGGATGTCATTTTCTTAACTAAGCTGGGTGAAGTGTATCTCATAAAACATTCATGTCACTATAATACTCAGGCCTAAGTGAATGGAATAGAAACCCTATAAAAAGCAAAACAAACACAATAAAATGGTAACCAAGATAATATTGTGTTTACTAACTGAATTACATCAAAGGAAAGTTTAACTATGGGATCTAGTGACTTAGCTGACTTGTGGCCCTGATGCAGAGGTGGTCTCCTTGCATAGCCTGGGCTCTTTACCAAATCCAGAACCCACAGCAGATCACCTTGCTACATGTTCCTGTGCCTGTTGGTGCCTGCTGCTCTCCATAAGTTATCAGCTCTTACTGTTGGCTTTTCAGCAGCCTGAGTGCCTGCAGGTGCTGCCTTTTCTGCCCATGCAGGGCTGCCCAGGCTCAATGCAGCAGGGGATGTTCAGGGTGCCAGGGCTGGACCTCTCTGCAGTGCTGGGCACAGCATCAGGGCAGCATCTGAGCTTCCTCTCTTCCCATGGGTGATCCAAGCTGTCTTGCTGAACTGTCAGGGTGAATCTCCTGCTTGTTTCTTCCCCTAGTCCTTCCCTCTGTGCAATACTGAGGCTTGTCCCTCCCCAGGATGCAGCCCAGTGATCTAGCTTGCCAGGGACATCCATCTGCTGGCTCATCTTCGCTCTTCCTGACTCCAGAAACTTTGCCTGATAAAAGGCTGCCTTCCTGGATCTGTGTTAGCAAGCCTTGAAAGCCAAGTCTATTCCCACCAAAGCCTGGCACTGCTTCTGAGCCCTTTTGCCAGCTGGAAGCAGAAATACCAGCATTCTTTGGTTAAAGACAACAAACCAAACAGGATTTGTAGTGAGGCTTCCAAGCAGGGAAGTATTTCAGGAAGATAGTTATAAATAAGTGGTTTGATATCTCTTGCCAGCAGACATCACAGAGAAGATAATGTCCTTTTTTTTTTTTTTTCTCCCCAAAAATCTGTCAGCAGCTCCAATTTTGGGACATTTCCTTCCCAGCTAACATGAAGCTGCTGATGGAAGCTGGGGGGGGAGCTTTTTCTAAGGGCAGAGCTAACCTAGCATCAGTAACTGGAGGTTTCTGCTTGCTGTGCTAGTATCTAAGGGCTCCATTTTTGTAATTGGTCCTGTGCAGGAGCAGGTCTGAGCATGGCCATTGATAGTTTACTCCACTGCTGTGCACAGGGTGGGCACTTCATTTCACTGTGCACCTCAATGCTCACACCTTTCTTCCTCCAGCAAGGCCCAAAGCCTCCTAGACTTGATCAGTGTCTCCCAGGCAAGAACGAGAAGTCTTGGAGGGTGATAAAAATGATCTGTTCAGGCTGTGCTCCTGTTCTGTAGCCTGCTCACCTGGGACACAGAGTGCAGTCCAAGCCTGCAGTTGCATTCCTCCTGAAAATGTCAGAGGGATGTTCTGGTGCATTCATCTCTTCCTTCCTCTGAAACCACACGTGGGCAAAAGCAGGGCAGCCTCCAGGAGCTCTGTGCCCCTAGGGAGGCAGGGGGACAGTTCACCTGAGGTCCTTCAAGCAGGCAGGGGAGCAGTTCATGGTGGCTGTAGTGACATTTCTGCAGAGTGGCATGAGAGGGCCAGGGGAGAAGTGGCCCCTCAGTGACACCCTTTATTCTAAAGGACTGCTGGAGATACCCCACACAACATCTGGAAAGCTTCTTGACTATCATCAAACCAGACTGTGGCACCAGAGACAGAGCTTCCTGGGGCTGCTCTGAGCACCAGGCTCAACAGGAGCAAAGTTCCTTCACCATTGCCTAGGTTTTACAGACAAGTGCTGTGGCCAACAGGGCTCACCCCCACCAGCTCAGTGCTAGTGGGAGGGCCCTAGTTCATTTGTTGTGGGACATCTCCTCTGCAAGCAGACCCCAAGATTGCTGTTCCCAGACACAAGCCATGCATGCAAAGAAGGTCACAGGTGGCCCAGTTCTGCAAGCCTGCCCTATGGGCACAAGGTGCATTCTTTTCTCATCCACTGCCTGCATTTCTTCTGTCTGTGTCCTGGATTTCTTTCTTGCATCCCTCGGAAAGGATTAAAGGCTGCATCACACACCCAGGAAGGAGTTTCTCTTGCTCCAAATCACCTTACCTGAGAAGACCCTCTGTTCTGCTAAGAACCTCTCTGATACCTTCAGAAACCTGGAGGGAGCTGTTGCCTCTGTTGAGGGGTGCAGTAGAAATGGCCTCTTTGTGGTGTCCTTTGCAGCTGCTGACAGAACAAAGCAGCTAAACACACACTGCTGTTAAAGGTCACAGGTGAGTGGCTATTGAGGACAACTTCTATGCTCTCCCAGCTTGTCAGGGCATGCTGTGAGACACAGAGGACCAGGCAGCTCTTGATGCACTTGCCTGGAGAAGGGTTTGGCAAGGACAGGCTAGTGCCCCTCTTCTATGTGCTTGATCCTGCAGATGGTGGAGAGCCAGCATGGGGCTATGGGGCTGGGCTGTCACAGCAGGCAGCATCCAGACCTTCTTCCAGGTTTTCTTCCCCAGCTTGTGGGCCACACTTTAACCCACCCAGTCCAATATCTGCATAGATTTTGCAGGCAGGAGAGAAACATCCTCTCCCTGATTCCTCAGTGGCTGTTGGAGGTAGAGAGGGCTCAGCCAGGGTGAGGGACACATTCATGAAAACATAAATGCTCTATTAATGTCAAAGGAGGGAGAAAAAACACCAAACAATTCATCAGTCCTCTCTCCATATCAGGCTAAACTGCATCTGAAGGCATTTCTGGCAAGAGGCCACAGCACAGATGAGATTGATGGCTTCCAGGTATAAATATTTACTGTTTGACCTTGTTACTGTTCAGTCAGCCAAAAGTTTATATATATTTATATATGTATATATATACATGCTTGTGTGCCTGTGTATACTTATGCTCACAAAGACTTTTTATCTAAAAGTCAAATCTCTTTCTCTTTGAAAGGGAAAATGGCCACTTGCAATTATTTTGCCTCTCTCCTCTCATTCTCCTTCCTAAATCTTCTGGAAAAGGGTGCATCCCTCTCCGCTGTCCTCAGATGGCTTTGGGAGGCACAGGGAACAAAGGAGAAGAGGCTTGGGGTGTTGGTGCAGGCTTGCTGCATGTACCAAGGTCACTGCTGGCAGCACTGCTCAGCACTTTTCAGGAAAACTTAGTCCCAGATGTCACAACCCTTGTCCTACCTGGAAACTAGGATGTTCCCAGGAAGGCAGCATGGCTTTTCAACAGCTGAATGCCATAAGCAAGCAGTCCTCACTCCATAGCATAACCAGGGAATGCAGAGTTGAATGTTGAAAAAGGGTGTGAAGTCTCTGAGCCTGCTTCAAGAGGGAGCACAGAACCTGATGAGGTCTATTCTAGCTGTTCTTGGCCAGGGGAACACCACAGGCTGGGGCTGCACTTCAGCTTTTTTCTGCAAAGCAAAAGAAGTGCCAGCAGTTGGCCACTGCTTGCTGCTCCTCCAGGTGGGATGTGCTGACACATAACCATGTGCTAATTTTGGGAGGGGTCAGCACAAGCCTAGGCCTTTGCTGCCACTGTGCTGGGCATGCTTTTGATCTCACCTCAGCACAAGCAGGACCAAAGACAGATGCTGGGCAGCCCATGAGTGGTGGGACCATGGTAAGTGGGTGGTGTGCAGCCCCTAGCATGGTAGCCAATGTCAGCTGCCTTAATGGCACCCCTTTTTCTCCCCATATGTTAGGAGAAGTGTTTAGGCAGTGACCCTGCAGCTGCACTCATAGCTCCTGCATTCCCTCCTCTGCTGCTGGAGAGGCTCTCATGGTCAGCAGCAATGGTTGCCTGCACCTTTTGGTGCCCTAGCCATGAGAATGAGGGATGGCACTACCTGTAAGCGAACAAAGCTGGTTCTCTTTCTGAGTCCATGCCTGCCTCCCAGCATGGCAATCTGTGCTGCTTTAAACAGCAGAGAGCCTTAGGCTTGGATTCCTCCTAACGTTTGACCTGCCACCCTTCAGCACAAGTGGGGTTGTGCTGGTGTATGCCTGTCAAGCTCAAGGACAACAGATGATGTCCTAGCTGCTCTGTCCATGATCCCCACCAGTGCAGCTCTCTTCTGTATACAGCTTTAATGATCCTATCTGCCTAGAGGGGGAAGCCTGGTTCCAGGTTTGCTGTGTGAGCCAGGATGCTCCTAGAGTCTTTGAAGGCTTTTGGCTCTCTCTTTGCTGCCGCTTGCAGGTCCTGTCGACTTGCTGAGTCCATTGGCTCCTGTTAGTCTGCTAGCAGCACTCTGTTTCCTCCAGGAAGTCTGTTGATTCCTCCTGTCTCTTTGCAGGGCATCCAGCAAACATAATGGCAGTCAGGCATGGAACAGTTTGGGTTTTTGCAACCCAAAAGCAGGGGGTAAAGCTGGGAAACCTGAGTCATTGCCACACATCCTTTGCCAGGCTGTATTTAGAAGTGAAGGGCTCCTCTTGTTTGGCATGAGGGAGTTTCTCAGGCCACCAAATCTAGTCAGGTGACCACAAGTATCCCTTCATCACCTAGATTTTCACTGTCAACTGACTTGGGGACAGCAGCAGGTGAATGTCCTGCCTGAAGATGAGGGCACCTGCTGCCCCTTTAACTGCCCAGGGTGGGACAAGTTGTGTTAGCATCTCACTAGGGCAGCCCATCGTGGGAAGGAGCACACCACATCAAACTGCCAGAGCTCACCCTCCTCATCTTCACTGCCTCAGGATCAGGCTGTGCCCTGTTACCTCTCCTGCTTTCTTTTCCATCTTGTGATACTCTCTTTACTCCACCATGAAAAAGAATCTAAAGAATTGCAGTTTAATGCATGACAATCCTCTTACTACAGCTGTAAATAATTAACAACTAGGGGGGGTCAAAAAAAAGAAAAGGCATTTTTAACATTTTTTTGTTGACTTTGTTTTCCATTGACTAGCTGGGAGCCACTTTCTTAAGGGATATCTCAAGGAAACTGTGACCTTTCTCCTCTCTATTTCTCTCTCTGTCTTTCTCTCTCTGTGAGATTTGTGTTTCAAATGCTTTTTGGTGCAATGTCCAATGCCTGTTTGTATTTTTGAATGGTATTTTCAACCTTTGATGGGGAAAAAACAAACAAAAAGAATTAATAAATTGCCCATTCTTAATTGGCAGGATTTTGAGTCCTGCATATTTTTTTCAGCTTTTAGCTTTTTTCAATAAACTAAAGCAAGAGGGGGGAAAAAATAAAAATAATAAATGGGTCCAAAAAAAATTAAAATGAAGTTCTGAAGAGAGATTAGAAAACACCAGAAACAAGAACTACAGGAATAAGATCAGCAAGCTGAGTGGAGAAGGAGGACTCTTGACCACCTACCAACATTCTGATCTAACACACAAAGCAGGACTAAGCCTCTTCACTGAATTAAATCACTCCTTTTTTTCCACTCTGCCTGCTCTCTCAAACTCCAATCAAAACGAATTAAAAGTCATATTTAAAAAAAAAAAATTCTCTGTCTTTTGTTTTGCCCTGGTCGACTTCTCAAAGCCAAATGATGTTGATACACAGAGGGAAAGGGTGGCCAGGGAGCCAGTCCTCTGTCTACCTGCACATCTTGGGGTGGGGCTTGCCCCAGTGATGGGCAAACAAACTGCCCAGGAAAAGGAAGGGGAAAATTAAAGGGCTTGCAAACATTCCATGGTTCTCAGCCTGCGGTGTTTGAAATGCTTCCCCTCCTGGCAGCACAAGGTATGTGCAAGGCAGGCGCTTGGGGAAACAACAGCAAAGATGGGGTAGTGATGGTGTGATGGGTGGGCAAGAAGCACACCCCGAGCTGTGCTCTTCCCCCAGGGTTAGACTCTGCTTCTCCAGTGGAGCTCTTTGGCATTTCTCTGCATACAACACGACTCAAGCTCTCTGCTGCTCTAGGGGCAGCCAGAAGAGGCCAAGGTGCAGGTTTATCCACCCCACCACATACACTTCTCCAGCTGAATCATGCCCTAGAGAGACCATGGTGGGGAAAAGGACATAGAGGACTATAGCCCAGGGGGTTTGGCCATGTCATAAATGGAATGTGTACCCAAGAGAGGCTGTCAGCAGGTCAGCCCACTCTGCTGTGCTGCTCAGGGGTTACAACAACCTCCACTGTCACTTTGGTCCACCCAACAGCTTCTGAGCGTGCTGTGGGATTTGGCATGGTCCAGAGACTCTTCCTGCAGGGAGTTTTGATTGTGGCTACCCTAGCTCTGGAGACTTAGTAGCACACAGCTGGCCATGCCACATCACTCCATCATGCCCAGGTGACTGTATGGTCTGCTGGCAAGGAAGTTCAGGGTGCAGGAGCTTCATTTGGATACTTCATTGCATCTCCTTGGATGCACAAGAAGTTATATTTAGGAACTAATTGAAAGAAGGATTGTTCTCCCTGGAAGACCTGAAATTAAACACATCTCTCAAATAGAAAAGAAGAAAAATATCTACAAGGGACACTAAAGCTCTTCCTACTGAAACATCCTACATTGCCCTGTGGGTCTTTTTTTTTTTTTTCTATATTTTTTGGCTACTTTTTAATTAAAAATATTGATGATTTACCCAAATCCCTCATATTTTTGGGCTACTTTTTAGTTTAAAATATTGATGATTTACCCAAATCCCTCATATTTTTGGACTACTTTTTAGTTAAAAATACTGATGATTTACCCAAATCCCTCACATTTTTTGGGCTACTTTTTAGTTAAAAATATTGATGATTTACCCAAATCCCTCACATTTTTTGGGCTACTTTTTAGTTTAAAATATTGATGATTTACCCAAATCCCTCATATTTTTGGACTACTTTTTAGTTTAAAATATTGATGACTTACCCAAATCCCTCTTATTTTGGGGCTACTTTTTACTGAAAAATATTGATGATTTACCCAAATCCCTCATATTTTTGGACTACTTTTTACTTTAAAAGATAGATGATTTACCCAAATCTCATATTTTTGGGCTTCTTTTTAGTTTAAAATATAGACGATTTACCCAAATCCCTCTTATTTTTGGGCTACTTTTTACTGAAAAATATTGATGATTTACCCAAATCCCTCATATTTTTGAGCTACTTTTTAGTTTAAAATATTGATGATTTACCCAAATTCCTCATATTCAATGAGGATTTTTTTTTTCCCTGCTCTGGGAAATGGCAATAAAAGCAAATAACTCCAGTAACATCATCATTTCCTTTCCATGCCTGAACAAAATGCCTTCCTCCCTTCCCCTCATTCCCTGAGCACCATCTGGATGCTGCAGCAGGGACTTACTCATGGGACAGTGTCTCCAAACATCTTGCAACCTCAAACAAAAAAAAAAGTTACACATTTGAACTTGCTGCATTCAGCTGAAATCCTCCCTCTTGCTCAGGGATTCGGCTGACAGAGGAGGCTTTGGGAGTGCTGGGGCTCACAGCTGCTCTGGCAGATGGATGGTTACCACGGCTCTTAGCAGTGCAGCCTGCATACTTATGGCTTCCCAAGGAGGAAGCACAGCTTGTGACCTCAGCAAGAGCAGCCAAGGAAGGAGCCCACCACTCGTTTAAAGCTGGAACCTGAAGTTTTCAGCCTTTTCCCCACCACCCCCTTGCCCAAGTCCTCCCTCAGCTGAAACCGCACAGGGTTGGTCCCAGCCTGAAAAGATCTTCCTGACTCAGAAGACAAAAATAAACAGCGATGTAAAAAGCTTCCCTGCATTATCACTTCTCTGTTTGAAACTGGAACAAGGGCTCTGAAGAGGAACAGAGTGTAATTGCAGTGTCCACAGAAAAGAAATACTAATGAAAAGAGGCAGAGCCAGGAGAGCTGGCAGAGAAGAGGCAAAGCTGAGCAAGTATTTATTACCCTGGCACTTAGTGCTGGGGCTGACAGGTGTCTTAGGAGAGCAAGAGCAAGGGTTTCTCATTAGGTATTTACACTACAGCAGGGCTCAGAGCAGGGAGGACGCTGCTGATGTATGGCTCCTGAGAGGGCAGATGTTGGGGAGCAGATAAATGTGTTCTCTATGCCAGGTTAACTTGGCCAGCAGGGATGCCTCAGCCACAGAGCCTTGTGAAGGAAAGGGTCCCCTGGGGCACAGTGGTCACCTTCTGCCCCAGAGGGTGGCTGCTGTTCTGCAAACCACATCCTCATGAGGTGGGGAGCGAGCCCCAAAGCTATCCCTGAGCCAGCCTCCATGGATTTGGGTGGTATGATCAGAAACCTTTGCATCAAGGGAAGGTTCCCTCTGTGGGAGGAACTCTCCTCTCTGGCTCCTTTACCCTGTAAGACCAGCAGGTCCAATGCTGCACAAGTCATGTTTACAGGGCTCTTCTCAGCAGCATCTCTGTGCTGGCTGCCTGGTAAGCAAGCAGTGCATTGCTCTGCAAAGTGCAATTCATCCTGGCCAAAGTCATCCATCAGCTGCTTGTCAGCAGGAGCCTGGTTTGGGACTTTGCGGTCGCCCCACTCCGCAGAGGACAGCCTGGTTTGGCAGAGGCTTGCTGGGATTCATTCTCTCTTACACCTTCATGTGCTGGCAGGCTGCAGGGGCCTCGTGAGGGATCCCAGGCTTCACCACCACCATGCTCACTGCAAAAGTGGCTGTGAGTTCTTCCTGCCCCCACCTCCTTCCCTGTTCACACTCTGATTCTCACAGCGGATGGGCGAGGTGTTAACAGCAGCCAGAGCAGCGGGGGGCTGCTTCCCAGCACCGAGGGACTCAGCTCCTGCTGCCTATCCTTAGTGCCCTTCATGGGGCCTCTTCTCCAGCTCTAAGCAGGTGCAAGCAAGGAGCTGTGGAGAGCACCAGGTGATGCCTGGAGACATGGGTGTCAGCCACAGAAAAGCTCCTTTAACCCCCAGCAGCTGGGTGCCTCTCTGAGCCTCTTAGTCAGAGGAAGCAGGAGAAGCAGCCTGCTCCAGTCCTGCTCTGACCCCAGGGTAGGGGAGGCATCTCCAGTGCAGGAACTGTGGGGCTTCTTGGGTTTCCATCTTGGACAGCCCTGCAGTGCTACCAACAGAGCAGATGTCTGCTTTGTATGCTGCTGTGGTTGTTGCTCCCGGGATCAAGAACCACAGGTGAGATTCAGGTCTCCCTCTCCACCCCACCCCACCCCAGGGTTATGAGGAGTGTTTTGCAGTGCAGGGTGTGGAAGGCACAGCCATAGGGCACTCAGGGGAGTCAGATCAACCCCTGGGCTGAGCAGGGCTGCACCACTCCCATCCCTACAGCCACTGTTCTGGTTAGCAGAGAGAAAAACCTGTCTCTGAAAGACAGAAATGGGTGATTTTCTTCAGAAGGGGAGAGGTGTTGGAGCTAGCTGAGCATTAGGCATTTTGTAAAAGCACTTTTGTGGTCCCTGAAAAATAGCAATCTAGGAACTGACAGCAGTGGTTTCAGCAGAGGTGGTGCTGCAGCTGTGATAGTCTGAGGACTTAAGTGAGGCAAGGCTGGTAGGGAAAGGCAATATTTTTTTCATTACATAGATAGCACAGCTGGGGAAAAGAACCCAAGCCTTCAGATGTGGTGTCATAAACCTCAGCCTTAGGTTCTGGGAAGTACTGCTCTGGGCTAGCTTCATTAATGAGACAATCAGAAAGCAAAAGTTTCTGTGCAGAGCTGCGAGCTGCTCATGAGGGAAAAGGTTCTTCTTGGGCTTTGGTGGATAATGGGGGAGAACAGGAGATAAAATGGGGCTGCTGAGTGTATTCAGAGAAAGGAAAGAAAGGAAAGAAAGGAAGAAAGAAAGAAGGAAAGAAAGGAAGAAAGAAAGAAGGAAAGAAAGGAAGAAAGAAAGAAGGAAAGAAAGGAAGAAAGAAAGAAGGAAAGAAAGGAAGAAAGAAAGGAGGAAAGGAAGAAAGAAAGGAGGAAAGGAAGAAAGAAGGAAAGAAAGGAAGAAAGAAGGAAAGAAAGAAAGGAAGAAAGAAAGAAGGAAAGAAAGGAAGAAAGAAAGAAGGAAAGAAAGAAGGAAAGAAAGAAGGAAAGAAAGAAGGAAAGGAAGAAAGAAGGAAAGAAAGAAGGAAAGAAAGGAAGAAAGGAAGAAGGAAAGAAAGAAGGAAAGAAGGAAAGAAAGGAAGAAGGAAAGAAAGAAGGAAAGAAGGAAAGAAAGAAAGAAGGAAAGAAAGGAAGAAGGAAAGAAAGACAGACAGACATGCAGTGCATTGGGTTAAAAAACAACCAACTAAACCCAAAAGAGATAAACACACATCTAATATGGACAGAAACCTTCTCAAAAGTCAATGCACAATTTTTCCAGCACATGCAGGTTTTACATTTGCTCAAGAAGCCTGGGAGCAGTGAGTGTCTGGCTTGACCCCAGTTCAGCCCATATTTGTGCTGGAAACAACCATAACTCATTAGCCCATCTCCAGGCATTCCAGGGAAGCTGTTAAGGCTCCTCTTACAATTTCTCTTCGTTGTTGTGTGTCTTTAACTGTCTGTGCCAGACTGTAATCCCCAGTCTGACTGTAAAGCTAGCCTTTGCCTTCCCTGCCTTATTACTTCTAACTTAAATTATGAGGGGTAGCAAGGCAGGGTTGATAAGGAGGATTTATTATGCTTGACTGACCATCTACAGCAACTCATTGCTGAGTGGCTCCCTCTCTCTTCTCTGGAGAACAGCTGCTGCTAGAATACACTCACTTTCAGTGTGAGCCCTCAGTCAAACAGAATCAGGGGACCTCAGCCACATCCTCACTAGGAGGACAGGGCCAGGTTCTAAAGGGAAGAATTGCTAGCAACTGGCTTGTGAGGACCCTGGTCTAAAGGAGATGTTGAGGTTCATCTGCAGGTGGTCCTGAGTAGGTGGTGCTGTTCTGATGCCCTGGGTAAGGAGCAGAGATGTGCAGAGTTCCTTACCTTGGTGTAAGGGTGTTGTAGGTGCTGGGGGAAGGAGATGTTGGTGCCTCATGCAGTGGCTGTGGGGAGCTCAGGGTGGTGAGAAGCTGCATTTCACCTGAGGCAGCAACTCCTCTCCCTCTTTGGGCTTCCATGTAGATGGAATAAGGCATCCCAGCTTCCTGAGAGTGTGCTAAGATCCAGCATATCCACTGGGAGCACCAGTGGCTGTGTGCTGGGATGTGCAGGCAACTGTGCCACCTCCCAGGGTGGAAATCAAGTCCAACCTGTGGCAGGGCAGAGCTGGTGGTCCACTTCTGTAGCCCTGCAGGGGTAACGGGAGGAGGTCAGCATTTTTGGTAGGTGTGTTAAACCATTCCTGGATGAGAGGCTTGGTGACATTTTCCTTCCTTTGCTTAGAGTGCAAGGGTTATGCTGCTTGTTTGGGCTTTTTGCAGTCCTGCTGCCTGGGGATCTCATTTGTGTCATTTTGCAGGGTCCTGGCTAATGATGACGTCACCCAAACCCCAACTCATTCTGCTGGGCAGAGAGTGGGCTTTGTTGTCATGGCAACCTTTGATTTGGAGACTTGCAGGAAGGAGACAGGTAAGTGCTTGAAATTGCTGTGTTTCAGCATGGTTTCAAATGCCTCAGAAGTCTGAGGCCCCTTTTCCATAAATGAAATTTCAAGTCTTGTTGAACTACTTTGTAAATAAAATTCATTTAGTGCCTGGAGAAAATGGAACGGAGTTTAACTGAAGAAAATACTTCTGGGGGGCAAAAAACCCCAAAACTATTAAGGTTTCATGAAGCACTCTATGAAACAGCAGGAGTTAAGCACAACTGGGATGTGCTAGAGCACATTTGTTCCCCAAAACTCAGCCTTGGAGAGCAGAGATCCTTTCCCTGTAAGGGGAGGTAGTCCAGTGGCCCTTGGGGCTAGCCCAGCAAGGAGACCTGTGTGCTGAGGCAGGTGTGAAGAGGGAGAGAAGCAAGTCTGATGGAAGAAATCCTTATGTAGTCTCAAATCTGTGTCCCACAAGTGTGCTGTGTATTACTCAGCCTGAATCAATGAGCCTCTCCCTCAAATTTGGGTCAATGTGAACTGCATCAGTCAAAATACTCTGGAAGCCAAGATGCTCACTCAGAGCTAGATATCTACATGCTTGTTTGAAGGTCTGATTATGAATGCTTGTGGCTGCTCTGAAAATCAAACCAGGATGATCTTAGCCCCTCTGGATATGACTTAGTCTGAACTGGGCTTGCAGGGAGATGTTTCCAGCTAGAAAGCCCTGAGCTTCTGAAGCCAGATTCCCACTTTGGAGATGCTGTGTAAAATCAGCAACAGCTATATAGTGCTGACTTCCTTTCCAAGTGAGTATCAGCCTGAACTCCAAGGGATGCTAGAAAAGACAAAAGTCAGCCTTTGGCATCTGGATCCAGCCACAACCTTGGTCTGGACTATTAGATTTTGTAGCATCCTAAATATTCTCCAGGAATTTATCCAAGGATATGTGAGTGAAGTTGTTTGGCCAGACAGTACTGTGAAAGGAGAACCTGGTGCATTCCTATTACCAGACTCTGGGTTGCAATATTTATCCAAAGCCCCTTCAGCATAATTTACAGCTCTCTGAAACTCTGTGTCTCTCTCTTTGCCCACAATCCAGTGACCGCTTGAAGGAGCTTTCATCCAAAGCTGAAAGAATCCCTTGGCACTTTAGCTCTTGCATAGAAAATGTCATTTTCTTCAAGGAAGCTGGCTCAGCTCAGCTGGAACTGCTGGTTTGGTGAGGGAGAGAGATGGTGAGATTACAGCCAGGGGGTGCCTGTGGAAACTAACTGACCAGGTACCAGCTTCTTCAGGCCCCCAGCTGCTGCAGGAAGCAAAGGCACCACGCTGAGGCTATTTAGGGCATGGCTGGAGTGAAGGAGTTTCTAGAAATAGAGAGGGCTGCAGATGGTGCAGGGACTTCTAGAACCACCCAGGGTCCTGCTCCAGCCCAATGAATCTTCAAAGCAGCTCCTGTGAATTGCACCTGGGAGCAGGTTCCTACAGCAGGATGGAGCACGGAGGCAGCCCTTGGGGGGTGTAACCCCAGGGGAGATAGCAAATGGGGTCTGTGCTGCTTGGGCTTGCAAGGAGTCTCTCCCTGGTGTATATGGGAAGTGCCTGAAATAGAAGCATCTTGGAAATAGCAAAAAAGAAACGTTTCTGAAGGACTCCAACCCTTCTCCCTGTGATTCGTGCAACCCTTTAGAGCGTTTGTTGCTTTTTTTGGTGGTGGAAGCTATTCAGGGAATTTGACCTGGATTTTTTTTTTTTTACATCACTTTGGATGCCTAGAAATTGCATTTAGTTAAAGCAAATAAATCATTTGCTGGGGGGGAAGGTTAAAAAATTGCCCAGCTATGTGCTTGAGCAAAATCAGGTGTTACTAATATTTACCCAACATTAGTGCAAGTGTTTGCTGGGCTCACACTGCTCTCCTGGGAAAGCCCAAAGCCTTATCTAAACAGTGTCCAACTTGTGACAGCAGTCAGCCAGCAGCAGATGCTTCCTATGGTGTGAAGAACAGCTTCACTTAGGTTTGGGAGCAATTATTTTCCCCCTTCCATGTGATGTCTCTTTGTGTGCTTGCATTAGAAGAGAAGATGAACCCTTGGTCCTTGTCCATCCTCTGCCCATCTCTCACAGTTGAACTTTCTGCATTATATGACATCTGAAGTTTCTCATTCATGGCTCTGGAGGCTGAGGAAGCCAAGGGGCCGGCACAGCCAGTGATCTGGCTGGGATCAGTCTGTCCTGACCCTGGTAGATGGAGGTGCAGTGTCTTTCCTTCTGCCTATGCCTCTGAGTACAGAAGATGCTGAGCAAAAGCTGAGTGCTGGGGAGCTTCAGCACTGTGCATGTGTGGACAGTGCACAAAGAAGTAGTTAGGGTTACCTTGATACCAGTCCAGGGCTATTCAGCTGGGTGTCTGCTGCTTGGTGTCTGAATCAGGGTTTGTTGGGTTTGGGTTTTTGTTGGGTGTTGTTTTTTGGTGTTGTTTGGTGGGGTTTTTTGGGGTGTGGGGGTTTTTTGGGGGTTTTTTTGAGGGCTTTTGGTGATGTTTTCTCCAAGCAGATCTTCCAAGCTCCTGTGCCCAGGTGCCAGGATGTGCAGTGCCCTTGCAGCAGCACACCAGAGGATAGTCTCTAGGACAGCATTTCCAAAAGTGTGTTCACATCAGCCTGGGAAGCCCCAGAACATGCTAGGACTTCTCATGTGGACTACAGGCTCAGTCCCCTTGTTCCACCATTTTTCCACTGCCTTAAAGGGCTGCAGGTCTCTTGCCTGAGTTGTGATATTCACACTGGTTGTACAAAGTGGCTTCTCAGCCAAAATTCCAGCAGCATAGGTTAACCACAGCATTTCCTCTCTGGGAAGTGGTCACCTCTTCCCTTGCTCTTACAGGCTGCAGAGCCAAAACCTGTTGCACTTGAGGGTTCCTCACCTCCTGGAAGGAGCTATGGAACAGCAGAGCCTGGTTTGCAAAGTGCTGCCTTTTTGAGAAGCCAGTTGAATGTGTGTTGTCATGCTGCAGCTCTTTCCTCTCTTTGCAGCATTTGAGGTACAGAAATGGGGGAGAGATGAGAGCTGTGTGGGGACAGTGGCAGTGCACGGAGATGCCATCTCAGATCCTCCCTCCCCAGTGCTGCTGGTGGCCTTCTGCCCTGATCCCAGCTTCCCTGCTCTCGTGGCCCTGGCTGCTAACCATGCTGTCACCATTCTGATGAGATGCCTCCCCCACCACTGGCATCCCCTGGCTATTCCCACCCTCCCTTTGCCCTTGCTGTGCTCAGCAGGAGCACTTTGAGTGCAGGCTGAAGGGCTTCTACCGTTTGCTCTGGACTGCTGACTGCCTGTCATGCCCAACAAGAGCAGGGATGTAGACAAATATTTCTTGAGAGCATGGAGTTCACTTTTTTAGTGATTAGGACAGCTCCTCAGGAGCAAAACATGGATTTAGAGCTTAATCCCTGCCTCCTGCTGGGTTGCAAGCACTCTCTAAACCCTTTGTGGACACCAAGGCCATTTTGAAGTTTCAAAGTTAAACAACTCCTCTCTCCCTCCTTGCAAACACCAGGAGGACTGGAGAATCAAAGTCTCAGTTGTCCATGTCTTCTGATTCTTAAATGTCTCCCTGCCTTGTTTCTTAAATGTCTTCCCAGCTTATTTCCTGTGCTAGGGCCAGAGCTGGTCAGAGAAGTTCAAACCCACCACAGCCCTCCTGATGCAAGGCTATGCTGCAAACAAAAGGGACAGTGAGTTTTAGCACAAATCATAATTTGGAGGGTTTGAAGCTTTCCATTTATTTGCCATCTGTGATTGTTCTGATCTAAAACCCATCCCATCATCCAGTCAAAGACAGGAAAGGACTAGCTGGGGCTTTGCTAGCTGACCCTGTGGCACAGGCATCACCTTGCAAACAGACAAACCCAATGGTGAATCTGTCCTTGGCAGGCTGAAAATGGTTCATCAGAGGTACTGAGCAAAGAGTTAAAAATTCACCAGGGTGCACCCTGCTGATGCAGTCAGACTCCAGTGAAGGATTAATGTCCCTTTTAGAAGTAGGGGTGCAGCACAGCAGAGCCCTTGTTTTGAATTGCTTTCCTGGCCATCCCTAAAATTCTGGAAATATCTTCCAAATGGAGTAGTATGATGCTTGGGAAGAGAGAGGAGAAGCACAAAAGATTACCAAGAAGGTAACCTGAAAGGGAAAGAAAAATAATCAGTGGACAAAAGGCTTTGCTTTGCCAGCAGCCAAGCTGTTCAGCCAGCCACAGCAGTGGGCTCCTGTCCCATCCTTTGCACCCCAGACCCATGCATTTGTTATTATCTCACTTGGACCAGATGGGTGTTGACAAACCAAACCCCAGGTAGCTTTGATTTGCCTTGTGTGCATGGTCAAAGAGAAGCAGTCATCTGCCCCTTGGTGTCTATTTTTTCATTGTCCTCACTCTGCTTTGTTCCCTCCACAATGTGGCATGGAACAAAGACCTGAATTATGGCAGAAGATGAATGAACTCTTTGAAAAACTAATAGAACAATTAGGCACTGAAGCATGGAGCAGGGGGGGAAGCAGAAGGGGTCATCACTTCCAAGGGCTGAGGGCTCTGAGTCTTGGGAAGGTTTGGGCTGGCTGTGGAGCTGGTCCTCCAGAGGGGAAGGAGGAGAGCAATGCAGAGGAAAGCCAGGAGTGGTGGCAGCTGCTGCTATCAGCTCTCCTGTGGCTGGTTACATGAGGTACCTCACAGCAGTCAAAGCATTTTTTTTTTTTCTCCTCTGCTTTTCCATCCTGAGCTGTCCTGGGAAGCAATTCCCAGCCCTGCCTAGGATGAGTAGGGATCAAGGGCTTGGGAAAGTAAGCAGACAGCAGGACAATAACAACTACTGAGAGATGATTTGCTGAAACACAGAGGGTTCTCCCTGAAAAGGAGACAGCCTCTGTGTCCCTGCTGCTTTGCTTAGCCTCCCCTCTGGGCAGCCACTGGCATGTGGGGCAAGATGCACAGTGAGGACTTGGCTGTACCTACTGTGGCCTCTTCTAAACCAGGCTGCTTCACAGAATCTTAGAATGGCTTGGATTGGAAGGGACCTTTAAAGGTCATCTAGTCCAACCCCCTGCAGTGAGCTGGAACATCTTTAATCAGATCAGGTTGCTCAGAGCCCTGACCTTGAATGTTTCCAGGGATGGGCCATCCACAACCCCTCTGGGTAACCTGGACAGGTCTTTCAGTGCTCTCACTGAAAATTTTCTTCCATATATCATATCTAGATCTCCCCTCTTTTAGTTTAAAATCATCATTCTTTGTCCTGTCACAACAGCCCCTGATAAGAGCACTGTCTCTGTCTTTCTTATAGGGCCCTTTAAGTTTTGAAAGGTTGCAGTAAGGTTTCCTTGGAGCCTTCTCTTCTCACATTTCCTTCATAGGAGAGGGGCTCTGGCCCTCTGATCATTTGTGTGTCCCTCCTTTGTGACCTGAGGACAGGTTGATGTCCTTCTTGTGGGCACAGAGATGGGCACAGTAGTCCAGGTGAGGTGTCAGCAGAGATGGGCACAGCAGTCCAGGTGAGGTGTCACCAGAGATATGCACAGTAGTCCAGGTGAGGTGTCACCAGAGATATGCACAGTAGTCCAGGTGAGGTGTCAGCAGAGATGGGCACAGCAGTCCAGGTGAGGTGTCAGCAGAGATGGGCACAGCAGTCCAGGTGAGGTGTCACCAGAGATATGCACAGTAGTCCAGGTGAGGTGTCACCAGAGATGGGCAGAGTAGTCCAGGTGAGGTGTCACTAATGATGGGCACAGTAGTCCAGGTGAGGTGTCAGCAGAGTGGAGTAGAGGGGAGAATCACTTCCTTTGACTTGCTGGCCACACCTCTTTTGCTGCAGCTCAGGATAAGGTTGGTTTTCACCCAACTGTACCCCCAAGTTCTTCTCTTGCGTTAGATGTACTTGGAAAGAAAGTTTCTAACAAGGACCATGGTCCATGATAGCAGCCTGGCATTCCTCAGTGCTAAAGTTAAGGATTACTTCTTCCATTGCACAGTTGAGGAGCTGAGCACTGAGAAATCCCCTGCAGGCTCCAACTAAGACAGCCTCAGAGCTGCAAACGGCCACAGGTTATGGTTTTTTTCCAATGGATGATGCTTCTTCACATGATGGGAGGAAGGTTGAGCAACCTCCAGGGCACTGACTGGATGAGCAATGGTAGTGTGGATGAGGGAGCAGAAACAAAGATCCACAGGATCAAATTTCTGCTGGAATAAAGGCACTGAGGATGAAAAAGGGAATGACCCTAGCATAGCACTGCCATTAATGCAATGTTCACCAGATGTGGTGAGAGATTGGGCAGATGAAGATGTCCCTTCTGTGCTGCTGTTCCCAGAATACTCCCTCAATCCTTCAGTGCAGGCTTGAAGGAAGGCTTTTACTCCCCCCAGATCAGACACTGTGGCAATGGAAAAGGAGATCACAACTCTCTTGCTGGCAGAGTGGTGTGAAATAATGGGGATATAAAAAAGTAGTTATCTCTTTTTAAAAGAAAGGCCTGGTCTTGCTTGGCAGGTGTTATTTATTCTTCCTAGCCAGGGGAGCAAGAAACTGCAGCTGGAATCTCTGGTTGGCTTCCCAAGGTACTACTCTGACATTTTAATGATCTAATTCCCCTCAAAGGTGGCATTTTCACTTGTTCCCCTGACCTATCACTGTACATTCTCTGTGAAGCAAACTATCTGCTAACAGTCCTGACATCTCAGGCTCACAGGCAAAAAAAAAAAAAATAAGGCTGTGATACTAAAGCAATGAATGGACTCTTCACCCTGCTAATCCCTGTGAGGTTGTACCTGGCCACCTTCCCCACATGCTCTAGGGCCACAGGTTCCTCAGAAGCACACCAAGGTGATGCCATCCACCTTTGCAGCTCCCACCAGAGGAGGCTGTGGCTCAGGGTGCACCTGTGTGATGTTCCCTGGCCCATTTACACTCTCCTCCTGCACAGCTAAAAGTGATGTTTGTGCTGGTGAGACCTTTTCCTCACTCTGTAGTATGGTTCTGACTTCTTTGGAGGAGGCATGCCAGGTTGAAGTGGTTTTTTCTGACAAGTGTGGCTTGGAGGAGGTAACCTGCTGAGGATGTAGCTTGCAGGATGTCCTACCCCACAGCCAGGCTCTGGTTTCCATTCTCTGAGGATAAACTAGTTCATGCTGGTGTAAAAAGAGTGTGCAGTGAATAACACAACTACAGCAAAATAGTTTATGTAAAGCACCGATGTGGGAGAAATTTCATAAGAGGTTTCATGCCTCAAAAAGGCCTTTTGTCAAAAATAGAAGCATTTTCTCAGAGGGGGAAAAAAAAATTAAAAATCAAGTTTTTTGCAGTCTTACTGCCATGCCAGTGCTGTTCCCAGCTGCCATGGAGACCCTCTTTTCTCCAGGGGTGAGAGACACTGTCATGGTCCTTCTCTGAGCAGGACACAAAGCAGCAGCAGCCCTCTCAGGAGTGACTGGGCTGTGAACACTGCCTGCCACCCACCCAGACAACTGGTCCTACAGCAAAGCACATCCAGGACAGAGATCTTTGAGAGGACAGCTTGGTCAGGGAGCATGAAGCAGGGCTGCCAGGTGAGCGCAGGAACAGCTAACATGAGATGGGAAGGCTCTGGCCAGCCTGATCTAGTGTGAGGTGTCCCTGCCCATGGCAGGAGGGTTGGAACTAGATGATCCTTGTGGTCCCTTCCAACCCTGACTGATTCTATGATTCTAAGGCTGGCTGGGGATTGGTGTGTGGGCAAACAGTTTCTGCCTTGAGGCTGGGTCAGACAAAAGCATCTCAGCCATGCTGCTAAACCTGCAGGAAAACACCAGTGTCCAGCAGCAGTATTTTGTTTTCTCCCTCTGGGAAAGGAACAGAGAAACAGCCAAACCCAAAGCAGGCAGGACACAGGCACTCCTGCTCTGAAGGGGCAGAGCAGCTACAAGGATGGGGAGAATCCAGGCAGAGAAACCAGGCCATGGAAATAAATGCAAATGACTTTGATCACAGAGTTTCAAGCCCATTTGCTCTGCAAGAAGCATGGCTGTCAGAAGGGATAGGCAGTGAGAGGGGTGGGATGTCACAGCTTGCAAGATGAAATGAAGAATGTGGCAGATGCTTTTTTTTTTTTCCCCTAGCTTCACAGAGCCCTTAGCAAGAAGTCCTCAGCATGGCTTTAATGGACCAAAGAGGGAGGATTTCAAGCTCCAGCTCCATAGCACTGCATTGCTGTTGGTGTAAGGGGCAGCACAAGGGCTCACACAACAGTGTCAGTGTTGGTGTCACACATGTACAGTGATGGAGCTGCCAAGTGACAGACACTGGCCAGGACTGGTGATGAGGAGGCAGCAGGGCCCCAGCAAATTGCCTCTCCCTGTGGCACAGGAAGGTTCAGTGCATGGGAGACCTGCAGAGATGCCTTAGGAGCCACCTGCCAAAGCAGCAGAGCCCTCCCAGCAGCAGTAGCATGGGCAGGGCACTGCTACCTGCAAGGAGGGTTCTGCACCCTGCCAACTTCTCCTGGCGAGTGCTCACGAGGGGAAAAGCTCCAGTTGTGTCAGGCATCATTGCTAGGCATCTCTAAACAGAAATCCCTTTAGGGCAGGAGCTCTGTTCTCATTCACAGCTGCATGTGAAGGGACACATGCCTCTGCTCTAGTTTCCAAGTGCCACTGTTGTGATCGGCTAATTATCATTCATAATTAATCATTGCCACTCACAGAAAGGCTTGCACGGAGCATTAACAGCTTTTGTGCCCTGCAAACACAGCTCCAATTTGGCTCAAGGCCTCTCTGGCTCAGTCTTCTAGACTAAGGCTTGTTGACTTTTTCCTCCTTCTAATAAGTTTTTGATGCAGAGAGGCACCTGGAACAAATCTGGTGATACACATCCAGTGGTAACACAACTGCTTGCAAAGATGTAGCTGGAAAAAAACCCAATAAGTGTAGACATTGCTTTTGCTATGTTATGGAAGGGCAATGAGGCTGGGGAGAGGTCTGGAGCACAGCCCTATGAGGAGAGGTTGAGGGAGCTGAGGTTGTTTAACCTGGAGAAGAGGAGGCTCAGGGGAGACCTTATTGCTCTCTACAACTACCTGAAGGGAGGTTGTAGCCAGGTGGGGGTTGGGCTCTTCTCCCAGGCACCCAGTGGCAGAACAAGAGGACACAGTCTCAAGCTGCACCAGGGGAAGTTTAGGCTCGAGGTGAGGACAAAGTTCTTCCCAGAAAGAGTAATTGGCCCTTGGAATGTGCTGCCCAGAGAGGTGGTGGAGTCACCATCCCTGGAGGTGTGCAAAAAAAGATTGGATGTGGCACTTGGAGCCATGGATTAGTTGTCAGGAGGTGTTAAGTACTAGGTAATAGGTTGGACTTGATGATCTCTGAGGTCTTTTCCAACCTGGTTGATTCTGTGATTCTGAAAAGTTAAGAAAAAAAAAAAAAGAAAGGAAGATGACATTCAGAATGTTTCTGATGTTTCTGCTAAGGCCAGGGAAGGAGGAGGAGACCCCAAGAGACCGGCTGGCCTCAGGGTCATGCAGGCATTGGGGCACAGCCATGATCCATCTCTCCTGGCAGGAGTCATTTCCAGCATCAGCCTCTCCACAGCACTTTGAGTTGGTTGTGGGGTTTGGGGTGGTTTTTTTTCACCTCACAGCTCAACTGCCAGATCCTAAAACAGGTCAGGCATATGGAATCATGGCAGAAGCAAATATGACTGGCTCAAGTTCAGGTTTATAAGGAACTCAGTTGCCTTTTTATATCTCTTTCTCTTTCTTTTTTTTTTCCCCCCCCTCTTTTCCTTTCCTTCTCTTCTCTCCAGCTCAACCCAAATCCCCAGCATAAATTCTGGAAACCAGGCTCTTCCTGGTGCCTGCAGCTGCTCAGCACAAAATTGACTTTTCCGTCGGCGCTGCCGCTCGTAGCGCAAAGCCTGGCAGCTGAGCGCCCGGCCCCAGTTGGATCCCTGCTTTTCAATTCAACACAAGTTCAGCCAAGTGTGGAGCGTTTCACACTCAGCAAATTATCATCAGACAAAAAAAAAAAAAAAAAAAAGAAAGAAATAAAAAGTTGGTTTTATTGGGGAAATTTCCGGCTGGCTTTAATTGGGACAGCTGTGAAGGCAGCAGTTTTCACGAGGACTAAAAAGTCGCTTTCAGATGAGTAGGGCTCTTAAAAAGGCTGCTGCTTTGATAACTGCTCATTGCCTTTCTTGTCTGATTACTGAGCTTAGTATCTCCCTGCAAGCTTAAAAAAAAAAAAAAATAGAATCCACTCTGCCTGTCTCATATTTCCCTCCTCTTTACCAAATATTATCTCCTCCCCTCCTTCTGCTTCAAGTTGTCAGTTGGGAAATGACCCTAAACTTCAGCTTTGCAAAAATTAACATGTATAGCATTTCAGATTAAGAGAATATCTCCCTCCTTCTCTTTTTTTTCCAGCTCCCTAGGGTTCACAAACACTGTCAAAAAGTCACAGCCAATTCTTTGCCTTCTTGCTTTAACGTGGGAGACCCTGCCAAGAAAATTAACGGGGCCTATCTCCACAAAGGGAACAAACTCATCTGATCCTGATGGTGAGTACTGAGAGACATGCAGCTTGCTAACTTTCTGTAATGACTTTTTTAATTCAATTGGGTTTTTTTCCTTTCCAATCCCATCCACTTTTTTTTTTCTTTTTTTGCTACCAAAGCAAGGAAGTTGAATAAAGCACACAATGGTTCCTAAATAGCTCACACAGTCCTAGAGTCTATGAGCTGGAAATTTTATATCCTCAGGGAGCTGGGAACTGTAAGGGCTTTGACAAAAGCCCTTGATAAAACAATATTATGAGTCTTATTCTGATCTGCTGGGAATTCTCACCAAACTTGCCTTGATCCCAGCATGGCAACGGGTGGACCTGGAGCCCTAGAAGTCCCTAGTGTGTCTTGGCTTTCTAGTTCTGGCAGGAAGGATGAGAGCAGAGTTACAACTTCTCTAGCAATAGCTTCAAACTAGAGAAGAGCAGATCTAGGTTAGATGTTTGGAACAAATTCTTTACCATGAGGGTGGTGGAACACTGGAACAAGTTGCCTGGGTGATGGTTGAGGCCCCATCCCTGGAGATACTCAAGGTGAGGCTCTACAGGGCTCAGGGCAACCTGATCTAGTGGAGGATGTCCTTGTTCACTGCAGGGGAGGTTGGACTAGATGACCTTTGGAGGTTCCTCCCAGCCCAGATGATTCTGTGATCCTTTGATACAGCCTGGGGTGGTGGCAGCCACTCTTGCTTGAGCACAGCACAGTGTCCCCATCTCAGCTGGGGGGGACACTGCTGCCAGGCTTCCCACAGGAGCAAGACCAGGCTGTCTGCTCCCCCTGCTCTGCTCTCAGCCATGTCACTGCTTAGGGGTCTTGATTTTTGGTCACCATTTCCCTCACAAAACTGAGTTGCTTGGACAAAACTGCCTGAGCCTTGCTTGAGCATCCCCTTTGTGCCAGCTCTGGCTGTGAGAGTGCACAGAGCTGGGGCTGCAGTAAGAGCAGCTCTCCAGGGAATGCACATTGCAGATATGGAAATTGCTCTGGAGCAGAGTGAGGAATGGATTAAATTTTGTTCAAACTGAATCAAACCATCTCTTTTTTATAATAATAATAATAATAACAATAATAATAATAATAATATTTTAACATGGCTTTCCAGTGAAAGGGAGGGAAAAAATGAAAAAGATTCATCTTGTCCTCTCACTATGCTGTTCAAACCAAAGCAGTGTTGTGCTGGGCTGTGTTTTTTGTGTTGTTTAACCTACCCTTTACATTTAAAGCAAGTTGCATTTTAAATGAGCAGTGGTGTGCTGAAGTGGAAAAACTTGAAGCATTTAATTTAGAAAATGGATCGGTGAAATGTTTTGGCATTCTTAAGCAAAACATTTTTACTTCAAAACAGGTTGGAGGAAGTGCTTTGATTGCAGCTGTTTTCCTCTTGGATGGGGGTTTTGCTTTTCTTATTACTTCAACTAATTGCCAAATTCTGCCTAAATTTGCCAGCTGTTTAGAGGCCTGGGGACTCGTGCAGCAGGTTTGCAATTCGTTTGAAATTAGAAATCTTTTGCTTCAAAACATACATACACCAGGAGCTGATGGGAGACCACTGACTTCTGAGTCCTGATATTCAGTTTTCTGGAGCTTGTGCTGGGAATGGCTACCTGACAGCAGTGCATCCCATAATTCCCCAATAGGCAATGCTCCCTGGAGTGCAGTTTTGCTCCTGTTCATAAATAGGCTGCTAGAAAAATATGTGATGCTAGTGCTGTCCCTCTGGGCTCTGTAACAATGCCTCTGCTTCTGCATGGCCTCTTCTTGTGGGAAAAGAGCCCAGCAGCCCCCCTGGGGACCCCAGCCCTCCCTGGGCAGGAGGGAAGGACCTTCTGCAGGACTCTGGGACCTACAGAGCATGCAGTGCCTTGCACCGAGCTGTCGACCACGGTCCTACCCCTGGGTGGCAGAGGGTAGGAATTGAAATAAAGAGCAGAGAAGTTTCTATTTAGAGCCCGAGGATGCTCCTTGATCAGATTACAACAGTTTTAAGTAGGTCAGGCAGGAGACCCAAGATATCCAAGTCCCCTTCAAAGGCATCCATCCATCACTTATTATTCCAGGCATTTCCCTTTTGCTCTGCCTTCCTTTCACAGCCCTGGCCCTTTTCTGCTGCTCTGGCTCTCACCATGCTTGCCAACACTTGCTTCCTTTCACTGCCTCTCTCAAACCTCACCCCTGCCTGGCTCTGATACTGAAGTGACCTCAGTTGTGCCATGAAGCTGTGGGGTACTCAAGGCCACTGTTTTGAGGTGCAGCTCAGAAGCTGGAGGCCAGAAGGGAGCCTGCATGTATGGTGGAGCACTCCTCACCTCACCATGTCCCTCCAGGTCTGAACACAAAAGAGTTTAGGTGAAAGCAAGCAGCAATAGCAATGAAAACATTCAGAATGCAAAAGAATTCCCCGAGCCTCCCTGTTCAACACTTTTGTTCTGGGAAAATAATTGCCTGTCCTGATCAGTTTGAGACAGCCTGGCTGCCCTCAGCACCATCCAGGCATCCTTTCCAGCCAGTCCCACCTCTAATCAATCCTAATAATAAAGGCTCTGAATAGGTACTGGACTCTTCCTGCACGTTTCTAAACTGCCTGGCAAAGGAATGCTCAGTGAGGAGGAGAACAGCTTACAGAGTCCTTGCACAGCCCTGAGATGCAACCCTGTCACCTTCATTACCCTGAAAGCCTTGACTCCCCTCTCCCTCTGCAGGAGCAAGTCTGACAGGGGTGAGGGGATCAGTATGGAGCAGCCCCTGAGGCTGATCCTCCAGCAAAGCACTTCAGTGTGCATTAAGTCGTTTTTTTTCTCCCCAGCTGACTGAGGTCATCAAGTGCTCATGATCACAGGCTTTGTAGGGGCTCGGCAGGGATCTGGCTCTTGGGAGGAGCAGGACTTTGGCACTGGTGGGAAGGAGCCTGCAGGCAGGCCTGGCAGGTCACCAGTGCCTCATGCCATCCCCTTGGTGCCATTCCCCAAGGGGGGTCCCATGCTGGCTGCACTGGGGCCAGGGGTGCTGCAGACCCTTCTGTCAGCCACACTGACACATTCCTGAGCCCAGATCACCAGCAAGTGGCACCCACTTGCTTTTACTGAGGTATTTTCTTCACTTGCCCTCAACCTATTGCAGTTTTCAACTCTCAGTGGAATTTTTATTATTTTTTTTTTTTAAACTCAAAGGCCTCCTCTGAGCTGATGGCAAGGGAACGCTGAGTGCTTGTTTTTTAATATTCTGACAGGTGCTATTTTGTTATTTGCTTGTGATGATTCAGGACATTTGCATCTCTTTGTCCTTAATTAAAAAGCACTTCACCCTTGCTGCAGGGATATGGCAGATTTCTCTTGATCTCTTCATTTTGGGGGGGACTTTTAATCAACATATCCACTCTGTTGGTGCTGCTGCATTTCTGACAGGGGGGGTGAAGTTCAGCGCAGTGTGGAGAACTGTGTGGGTGTAATTATGGCTTGCTCTTCTTTTTTTGGTGGTGTTTTGAGTTTGGGTTTTTTTTTTTTTTGTTAGGTGAATTTGACTGCTGTTGAAAGGCATTTTCTAACAGCCTCTTCGAAGGCAGGAGTCCTCTGACCACCCAACACACAGGCAATGACAAAGGCAAAATTTGCTGCAAAGCCTGAAGCTGGCAGAGCTGCCTGGGGAGTCAGTGCTTTGCCTCCCTGCTGCAGGCTCCAGCCAAGATCCTGTGACAGGCTGCCTACAACCTGAGGGACCCCCATAAGATCCCACCCTGCTGGCATAGACACAATCCAGCTCAGCCTATCTACAGCTCTGAACCACAACCCCTTCTGCAAACACCCAGGGTCTGGGCATGTCCCTCTGCAGTGTACATTCTCTGCTTGCCATGTTGGAGTGCCTCTGGAGAACACTGTGGATGACCCTTGGTGTCCTCCATGCACTTTCTGCAAGGTGAAAGGGCATCACCTTTCACAGCAGGGCCTTATTTCAGGGCAACATGCATTGCCTTGGGCTGTCAGGGAGGGTAAAAGTACCTGTGAGCAGAGCAGGAGATTCAGCAGCAGCTCGGTGGGCAGTGACAAGTACAAAGTCTGGAAGCAGCTTCCACTGCAGGAATCCCCCAGGCTGCAGGGGGAGGATACAAGGAGAGGACAGACCCCTCCACACATGGCCCTTGTGAGAGGGAGCTGTCTGCAGGGATACTGCAAGGCAGTGGGATGGAGGAGGGTGAGGCAGCCCCAGGCAGGGTGGTGGGACCAAGGTGCTGCTCTGCCCTGGCTCTTTGCTGTGAGAGCCTGGGATGAGAAGCAGCAAAAGGCCTCTCTGGATGCAAGCAGAGGCCAACTGCCCAAGGTGACTCCTTCCATTCCCCCAGGACAGGATGTTTCTTAGCAGCTCTTTCCACCTGGCTGGGTCCCACTCACAGGTGGGGCAGTGGCAAAGACCACAGACCTGCTTGGGGGTTCTCACCCAGTGAAAGGCATCCAATCTCTCACTTGCTGCTGTCCTGGCTGGTCCTCAGGTAAATGGGAATTGGGCTTTGTCTTGGAGACCTGAGCCTGTCAGGGAGCAGTGGCCCCACAGAGGAGGTCTCAGGGAAAGTGGTCAAGCCCTGGGTGCTGAGATCCCATAACTGCTTTCTGATACTCCAACCTGAACTCCTCTGTCTTCTGCCACAGAATACCAGAGTGAAAAAAACAACTCCATCAGGGCTCCAGCTGCTGTTCTCAGTGTTTATCTGTTCCTCATTTCCAGGCTGGGGCGCACAGGCTCGTGGGAACCTTTGAAGATTATTTCTCTTCAGTTTTCTGAAGAGCCTTCAGCCTCCTCTTGGATCTTTTTATTTTGCCTCCTTTCAGCGCATCGGCTCTGATTTCTCTGAGACTTAGCAGCGACAAACAAGATTAAGATTGGAGCTTAGAGAGTATTAGGAGAAGATCTCTCATTCCTGACATGCTGGCAATTACCAGATCCTAGTGCCAGCATCTCTCTTTGGAGAGGCCCTGCACGTGCAGGCATTTCTGCTCCAGTGACTTTGGGAGCACAGAAGCTGGAGGGCAGCGAGCATGAAAGCTTCATCTCAGTGTCACCTCCTTTGCACTTCAGCTGCCACTGATTGCTTTGGGCAACTGGAGGGGAAAGGAAGAAAACTGAGGATGAGGGGCACAGGGGATGCTGGGCACTGTGGCACAGGCTGTGTTGGCCAGACAGGATCTGGGTTTCCACCCAGTGAGGTGTGAGGACTATTCAGCTGGGAAGTAAAATCCTGCAGAAGGAATGAACCTGCGTGGGGCTCACTCTGCCCAGCAGCCACAGCAGCACAGCCCAAGCTTGTATGCAGCAGAGACTTGTTCTGGGTCAGCATTTCAAAGGCAATCCTGAAGCTGAGGAAGGGAGCACTGCTGGCATTTCTTCACAGACTCTTGCAGGCATAAGCTGAGGAGCATCACAGATGCTCACAAGAGTATGAAGGTGGAAAGAGTGCAAATGGCATCAGAGAGCAGCTGGCTGCTGGATGGAGTCTGGACTGGGAAAGCAGCCCTGCTTTCCCATGGACTTGGGCACCCTGCTGGCATGACCATGTGAGGGTCTCAGGGCTGCCATGGGAGCCAACTGTTCTGCTGTATCTTACCTGGGTTAAGGGGACATGGAAGGAGAGGCTGTGCTGTTGCTTCCTCACATCTGGGAGTAGGTAGTAACAGCATGAAGGACGCTCTCTTCCCCTGAATGAATGATGCTTTGGGCCAGAGATGGAAGAGGAGCTGCCAAGCTGTTCCAGGTGAGTGCTGCCCCTGCCCTGAGCACATGTGTGCTGGGAAGCCCACATGCTGGATGGGGAAAGTGCATTGGGATGTAACAAGCCCATTCTCAGCTGGTCCCTTCCCTGGTGAGCTCTTCCTAATGCAGCCTTGCTGGAGTGGCACCATGGACCACAGTGTCACAGACCCAGACACCACCTCTCTGAAACACACCAAAGAACAGCCCCTCCAAAAGTGTCCCTTTGATTTAGGCACTTCAGCAAGAAGGTAACTTCCTTCTTACTGGGGACGACACCAGAGCTTCACAGAGGAGGAGAACAGAGGTGCTGAGAAGCAGTAATAGCTCCCAAGAAGGAAGGAGGTACAAGAAGACAGGCTCACTGCAGGCATCTGTCCCTAGGGCTTCAGAGTGACTTCCACAACTGACAGCAGAGCAACACAGCTCGTGTGACCCCACATCACCTTGTATGTGCCACAGGAGGGACTGTGCTCTGCCTTGGCCCTGGGAGGAAAACTTCCTTCACTGGTTTCTCCACTTGCCAACGAGGCTGACGAAACGTCAGACTGCCAGGCGACCCGCAGAGCGGGCAAGAGGAAGGGCAGAGTGCAGCACCCTGACCTGCTGCTAGAAGCAGTTGTAATTGCAACAGCTAAGCTTGTCCACAGATGAGCAGTTAACATTATTTGCTGGTGTATAAACATTGCCAAGCCAGTGTAGAAAGAAGTCTTTGAAACCCCCACATCTCTGGCCAGGAATACCTAAGGGCATTAACACTAGAAGGCAGCCGTGCCTCTGCCTCACTCTCTTACATTCTGCCAGGGAGGCCAGGGATGATGATGTGCCCTCAGCTGTGCCTTCAGAGCTGCACCATGGAAAGGGTCAAGCAGAGTTACTGCTGGCCAGGTCCAGGCCAGTACTACCTTCTCCTCTGCTCTGAATCCTGGCATGTCCTCTGAGGAGCCCCAAGCCCAGGCTTTTCCCAGCTATGCAAAACACAGTTTGCATCCCAATGGCAGCTTTTATTGCTTCCAAGACCTCCCTGCCTCTTTTTTCCCTAGCCTGAGCTATTGTGGCATGTGTTGACAAGGAGCTAGTGTGTCTCTATCCAGAGTCAGCCACATTTCTGCAGTGAAGAGAAGCAGCTGCTGCTGTTCCTGCAGCTGCATGTACCCAAAGTTTGTGTCAGCAGTTACCCAGTATTTAAAATATAGATGTAGTGCCTGAGAGTTATTGGGGAGGGAGGAGCTGGTGACACACCAAACTCCTAGCTCATGGTCCTGTACTGGATGTACACATCAGATGTGTGGATAGCATAGCTGCAGATTCCATTTGACAAGAGTCACCTGGTGCTCTTGAACCACCTGGTGCTCAATTTGCTAATTTTTTTCCTTCTTTTGTCAGATGCTGCTGATTCTCTTCCCTTCCCATGTACACTTTCTCTTTGCAGATGTTGACCCCTGGGAGGAATGTAACACATTCAGGCTGAGCAGGGGAGAGCATCAGAAGAGCAGAACCATAAAAGCACAGGAAATGGCACCTTTCCCATCCCCAGGATGACAACAAGAACCATTCTGACACCCAGGATCACACCACTGACCAGTTTGGGGATCTCTTCCCTCTACACAACTGATTTTGGAGAGGGACTGTCCCCAGCTCCAGAGGGATGTGGAGACTCCTTCAGACCAGGCCTGATGTAGCAGGAGAGGATGAAAGTAAAGCTCACACTCCCATCAACACTCTTGTCAGCCTCTGGGACAGCTCAGCTCTCAGGCCTGGGCTGTCCTCCCACACCCTTCATTCTCCTTGGAAAATGTTCATGTCACATTTGTTCAGGCTCCAAGCACAAGTTTTTTTTTTTTTCATCTGTCAGGATTGCAAGTTCACTCCAGCACCTAAACACCAAACCGTGTCCTCTCTGCTTCATACATCATCACTGTCCATAATGGTGGGAAGCCAGGACCCATATGGAGTGGTTATTGATGTGTGAGCCCAGATGCAGCATCTGCTGCTGTGCCTGCTCTGCCTGGTGAGCCTGAAAAAGACAAAAGCCCAGCTATGTTGAACAAATGACCTGGTAGAGTAAACAAATGTTTCTACCATGCAGGACATGCCTCAACCCAGAGGAAAAGGCTGAGTCTTATACAGGGTTTTCCACCCTCCAAATTTTCCAGAGGGATCTTGCCAGCAGCTTCTCTTCAGATGTCCTCCACTGCTCTCATGCCAGGTGTGTCAGCCCGCTCAGCCTCATGGATACTGCTGTCGGAGACTCACAGCCTGCCCAAGCCTACAGCTGTGGGTGCAAGGAAGGGATCCATGGGAAACCTCAGCATGGGAATTTGTGCTGCTCCCAGAGGATACAGTGGCTGGGTAACAGCAGGAGCCTCAGCTGATTACTAGGAGGAGAGTGAGCACCAAGGACAGTGGCTGTAACTGTGATCTGTCCTCAGAGAGATGACGTGGAGCAGTGACAGGAGGAGGGGAAGACAATTCACCTCTCTGCAGCCCTTCAGAGCTGTTTGCTGCATGGCCCTGGCAGTGGCTGCCTGCAAATACCCTGGCAGGTCCTTCTCTTGGCATCTCCAGCTCTGCCAGCAGTGCTCTCAGGTTTGACCTGTTCCTGTGGGATTTGTCTCTGCCCAGAGTCTTCCAGTCCTGCCATGGGTCACCTTGCTCCTCCACCCTTGAAAGAGATCTGTCTGTGAAAGATTTTGCAAATCCAAAAGCCTAATTTTTCTCAGAAACAAGCTCCTAATCAGCTTTGATAATACTTTTCTCCACTCGTAACTATTTTCCCTCACTTTAGCACTCCTGACATAGCCCAGAAGAGAAGTCTCCTTGTGGAGAGAAACTCCTTGTCTTTGTCACTGCCTGAGGCAAGGAGTGGCCAGCCCCTTGCTCAAGAGGAGGGCAGAGCATTGCCTCCTGCCTTCACCTGCTGCTCCAGCCTGCAGTCATAAACACCACCTACCAACACAGGAGCAGGCAGCACAGATTTCAGGACTGACACTCCAAAGGAGCTTTTGAGAGAGTGTCACAGCATTCAGAAAGGGCTGCAGATGTACCCAGACTTACACAGGACTCTGCCTATGGGGCAGCTCCATCTGAAAGCTCTGCCAGCCTTGTAAGGTTAAGGATCCTGGGGCAGGGCTGGAATTTTTTCCTTGTCTGCCAGGGCTAAATCTTGCAGTGAAGACTGCACAATCAAACCCTCATTTACTGTGGCAGCATGCCCCCCCCCAGGCTCTGTGCTCATGAGGACTCTGTAAATAATAGGGTTTATTAGTTTACTGGATAAACTGAAACACCAGAAGGGACAAAAAGCATCTTGAATAAAACATTTCATCTCCTCTTTAAGTTTGGAGAATCCCATGAGAGAAGACCTCAAAACAAATGTCTCTTTAATGTGGAAAATGTGGGCTATTGCCTCCCAAAACACCAGTGCAGGGCATGTTGTCTTTCTCAGCATTTTGACTGAGGGTGGTTGAAATCATTTGCTGTGAATTTGAAGTGGGGTTCTCCCAGGGTGAGCCTGTGCTGCTGCTGAACAAGGTGTTTGCTTGAAAAGCAGTGCTCTGCCCTTGCTCTCCTGCACCACCAATGTGCTTTGCTCTTATCCTTGATCCAGGTAAAAGACTCAGTACCAGTTACAAGAAGAAACCACTGTAGACGAAGTCTGGGGAGGACAGGTGCTGCAATGCTCCCAGTGCACAGAACTGCCTGGAAGGTGTCCCCAAAACAGCATCATAAGTAAATGTTGTGATTCCCTAACACTGCCCAGATCATCTCCAGCTTTCTAAGCACCAGCCTTGCCCAGATCTCACATAGAAGAAGGGGTGATCAAAAGAAATCAGTCCCATGGTTTTCTCCACATACCACTTCACATCCTGTGTCTTAAGGGGGAGCTGAGAGCACATATATGAACCCCTGGATTTTCTGTGATCCATTCCTGCCCAGTATCCTCAACAGCTATGTCATCCTTCCAGTTGTTCTTGCACCTTTTCCAACTCTAGTGTCATCTGGATCCCTGAAGGACTTCTGGGGCAATTCAGTGGCTTGCTTTGAAGCTTAAAGGGCTCTTTCCACCTTCACTGCTGCTTTGATATTCACTATTTACTCTTTTGACATGTGCTTCCTGTAAACTCTGCCATCCCAGAGGTGGCTTCTCTGCATGCAATAAAGGAAACATAATCTGCAGCTGCTTCGTTACAGGGAAAAGCCACCTCAGAGCTGTGATGCCTACAGCTGGATTCCATGGCTTTGGGGCTGCTCAGATCTCATGCTTGAGGGCTGAAGGTGATGATTGCAAGAATCAGCAAGGGAGAGCCTGCGTAGGAAGAGGCTTGAAAAATCACTCAGGTGTGCTGCTGTTATTTACTGGTCATGCTCTTGTAGCACTCCTACTCTCCACCCAAACAGGTCCTGGTTATCAGGCACGGAATGTGCCTGGGGAACAGGCATCTCCCCATCCAGCTGAGCTGAGCACATGTGACAGCAGTTAGCAGCATGGTGCAGATGGAGAGCAGAGTAGTGATTTGCCCGTGCTCGTGTGGGGAAGGCTGTGACAGGGCCAGGAGTGAAAGACTCAGTTATTGACTGCTCCAATTCAGTACCAGGGATGGTCCCAGTCCGGTCGGGATGGGTGGTACCAAATCCCCATTTGTCATCTGTGCTACCAGACCCTCTGGGGACAGGCTCCTGCAACTCAGGGCTGTAATCAGATGACGAGGGACAGTCCCCGGTACCTGATGCAGGTGTAACAAAGTTGGTTCCAAGCAACTCTCACCCACAACTCGCCAAGAAGGAATCTGTCATTCCTGTTTACAAGTCGGATGCTAGAAGTGAAAAGAAATGTCCGAGTGCAGCTTGGCAAACCGTGAGAGCAGAAAGTGACAGGCTGAAAACCCAGAGCCCACCCACGACCCCGGCCATCCTACGGCTCCCATCCACGCACCCTCTCGGCTATTTTTTCCCGGGACAGCAACCCCAACAGGTGGGAAAGGACCTAGTGCCGGCCCCAGCTTCCTCGCAGCTCAGCGCGGCAGGAACCGACGCTTTGTGTATTTTAATAACCATCTCCCACTCCCGATTTGTTGTTTTGTTGTTGTTTTTGTTTCTTAGGAACAAAACCCCAACTGCTGTGCATTTTAAAATAATAAATAAATAAAAAAGAAGCTACTGTTAAGAGAAACCGAGCGCTTCGTTACGCAAAGGGTGAGCGAGAGATCTTTACACCAGCTGACGGTGCTCGCTCCCCGGCAGCAGATGCACGGGTTTGACTCCGCCGTGCGCGCACCCCGCTGGCGCTCANNNNGCAGTTCCTCGCCTCGTCGAGATGCCCGGGACGGTCCTCCTGCTCTGCCTGGCCCTCGGGCCGGTCCTGCGCGCCAGGTAAGCCCCCGCGGGGACGCCCCCTCCCCGCCTCAGTTTACCCGTCGGGCCAGTGGAAGAGGAGGGGGCTGGAGTGGCGGCATCTCTCCCCACGCCCCCCCGGCCGGGCTTCAGCGGGGGTTTTGGCACCTCCGTGCTCCCAGCGGCTCCCTCCAGCCGGCCCCGAGGCAGGACCAGGTCTGGCCGCGGCAGCACCCGGTGCCTGCCTGTCCTTTGCACCCCACGTCTGTCTTTCGCATGCGGGGAATCAAGAGCACACCCCGTTTTACCCCCGCCATCACCTCGCTGGCTGAATCCTGCCGGGGGCTGAGCCCCATCCGGGGTGCCCAGAGCAGATCCAGAGGGAGCTCGGCATCTCCTGGGGGACTCCAGCCACCACTGGGGCATTTCCATGCGGAGCTGGGCTGAGTGGGAAGGAGCTTGCGTCCCCTTCCCCTTACACCTGCCTCTGACACCCCGAAAGCGCCTGCAGGGCTTGCAGCCTGGCAGGAGGAGGGCGGGCTGCTGCCTTGCTCTACAGGTTGGCCCCTGGTCCCCGCTCCCGGGTGCCAGCTGGGAGCCCGGCGCCAGCCCCATGCCACCAGCGCAGTAAAGGCAAAGAGGCGAGCGGAGGCGTGGGGCTGGCAGATTCCGACAGTTCTCTCCCACCCAGGGCCGGCGTTTGCTTCTCTGTAACCAGCGACGAGAGGCCCCACGCACCAGGGGGTTTCAAGAGTTTCTTTTTCTCTCTTTTTTTTTTTTCTTTACCAATTCCTTGCCCTGCTGGTGAGTGTAATGGCTAGATCAGGGAAAGAACATGTTGTCAGCAGATTGTTGCCCCCAGGGTTTCGGAGGAAGAGGGATTTTACTGGCTGAAGCTAATTGGCAGAATAAGCCACCTTAAAGCCGATCAAATCCCATTATAAATGCAGTCAGGGACAGGGAGCATGAATCCTGCTACTAATGGTCTGTTCTGGCAGGGCTTCCCAAGCTCAGATCTGAGCAGAAAGTCCATCCCTGCCACAGTTCTCCAGGGTCTGTCTTCCTGTGGACAAGACAGAGAGAGCTGCCCCACAGCTTGTGCTCTGACACCCAGCCTCTTGCCAGCATGCTGGTGCCAGGGGCCATTTGAGGGCCAAGAGGGGGGTCCATAGTGGTCCAGGCTCTTGTGCCCTACTGTCCCTGTAGCACACTGCCACAAGAGCACTGCATTTTGAGAGGGTCAATCATGAGCTGCAAGATCACACAGAGGAGCAGTTAAGTCATGTGCTCACATGCCCTTGAACTTCTCTTTTGCCCAGTCCCTCATGTCTACCTCTTTCCTGAGCCCCTCTGTGCTAGGAGCAGTGTTTGTGCATGTTGTAGGGACGATGGAGCAGAAGAGGAAGCCTGTAGGAGAAGAAGAAAAGGTGTGAGTTATATGAAGGTCTTACTCTACAGCACTGCATTTTCCTTGTCTGCAGCTTTCTGGGGATTAATTTTACCTGCCTTGGACTTGATGGTGGGTGCTGGGGTGAGGAGCCCAGTTCAGGTGATATATGCCTGCAAGCTGGTCCCTCAGCACAAGCTGCAGGACTTGTCCCCTGGTGCTGGAGCAGGCTGGATGCTTTGTGCCAGGTGACTCAGCACTCCCCAGATGGTCACCCCACTGCAGAGCTTAATTCACTGGCATTGCCTAGGGCACTGACTCGGCTGGGACCGAGGCACCCAGCTCCGAGCCCTGAAGGCAAGATCCCTGCACAGCATTGCACCACCAGAAAGCTAGGCTTGACTGATGGGTGGAAGGAGAGGTACAGAGACCTGTGAAAAGTGTAGGGCACAGATTAGTAAGACCTCGTCCTTAAATCCTTTGCCTGCTTCTAATTTAGAGTAATTTGCCTGAACGTCCCAGTCAGAAACACTGGGATGGGTGGCTGGAAGGACACTTTAGCATGTGGTAATTAGGACTGACCACAGTGCTTTACAGCAAAGGAAATGTTATTCTTGCATTTTGTTGATGTCTGTTCCTCTGGAGCACAAGAGGTTTTGAGCTGTGTTTGCAGAAGGGGTGGACAACTACAGCACCAATATCTGCATCTGCTCTGGGACGTTCCTGCCTCAGAGCTAGGGATGCCTGAGAGTGTGTGTGTGTGTGTGTTACCTCCTCGATGCAAATCTCAGGACAAAATTGTACTGGTCTCAGACTTTATTAGCACACTAAGGTGCAAACACTAGTGGCTATGTATCCTGGACAGGCATCATCAGCTGTGATAACAGGCAAGGAGCAGAAGAGTCTTCAAGGGCTCATGGCACATGTTGCTCTGCCCCTCCTCCTGCCAAGGAAAACCTTGTCAGACAGCTTGGGCACTGGGGAAGGGCAGCCAGCCACCAGCTCTTTGGGTGGCTTTTACTTTGACTATCAGTGTGCTTTGAAACCTCAGCAAAAGAGGTGTCTGCTTGAGCAAAACAGACTTAGGGAGGCAAGGCAGAGCATTATCCTGCTGTAATGCCAAGGGTTGCCCAAGGAGGGTTGTCCAACCCATCGAGATACATGAGCACATCTGAAAGGACACCTCCCTGCTGTGCAGGCCTCCTGCTCTGGGCACCAGTGGGAGCTGCCACAGCTCCAACCATGTCTGTCACACCAGGGGTTTCCTCAGAATGCTTCAGCTCTTTTGTGTCGTCACCTCCCCTGCTGTTGACACTGGTGTCTGTGTCCCAGCCCCACGGCTAAGCACAGGAGCACTATGAGGCAGGTGTTTTGACATTTCAACAAATGGGGTTGAGGAAACGTGGCCCTGCCTTTCCTCCCAGCTTCATAGAGACATATGAGAACTGGATGTCCCCTGTCACCAAGGCAGCTGCTTTGCACGGGGAGACGGAGCCACCGGGCCAGCAACATTGGGAATTGCTGCAGGTTTGCAGTGTGACATTTCCATTAGCAGCTGTGGGGGAACATGCACATGTCACCTTAATTCCTTTCCTCTGCAACAGCTCTTGGACTCTCCCCTTCTCGATTTGAAGGGGGGGGGGAACTGTGAAAAGAGACTAGGGAGGAGGCAGAGGCTTGCATAAGGCGGCATGAGAGTTATATTCCTGACCAGCAAGAGCTGGGGTGTGTGTGTGTGCATATTTTCTCCAGCAAAACTGATTTGCTTATGCTAAGATGGCTTAGTGTGGTTTAGTAGTCCAGGATTAGCTGCATTAGCAAAAAGCATATTTTTGGTTAGTGGCACTGCATCTATAATAGGGATGTGACTCCCTGGAAATGCTACCCCATGCATTAGGGTATTGCTTACCAACACTAAACAGGGGGTTAGCCAGAAGGCTGAGGTCAGAGTATCCTGGTTTTACTCTGTCCCAAAGGGATGTTTCAGACTCTTCTGTGGCCTTATGGCTTGCTGAATTTTGGCAGGGCAGTGGGATACACAGAGTTCAGTGCTGGCAGGTGACCTGTTTTTTGCTAACTTAAATCTTGGGCTAAGTACAATCAAGGGAACAGTGAGATAAGGTTTCAGTGTAGCTGTTCCCACTCTGTTAGAGGCAGCTTGTATCACCCAAAGCACGGGCAGTGAGGGAAAACAGGATTGCTATGCCCTGCTTTGAGCTGGGCAGTGACACACATCCCTCGTTGTGCCAAGCAGGAGCAGGGGTCCTGGCCCCAGATTTTGACTCTGGCCAGCTTTCGAAAGGGTGCAGGTGGTGGTTGCCTGTTCTTCCTGCACCTTCTGGAAGCCCCGGAGCTGCCTGCACGGCCGCATTTCAAAGGCACTCCACCGCACGACAGCCAGGTGAGCCCTCGCCGTCGCTGCTCAGATAGGGAAGCACATCCTGACAGCGTTGCTTAAGACTCCTTAAGCGTCATTAGCAAGTGCAGTGCAATCAGGCAGGAAACAACAAGCCGCCGTGCCAGCACCTAATGTGCGGAGGCAGGCAGGCAGCTGCGCGCAGCCCAGCCCTTGTCGGGGGACACATCCGGGTGCCCGAAAGCTGGAGAGATGCAAAGAGTTTTGAAGTGCTTGTGAAAGCAAGTTTTATCTGGGGTTTTAGAAGAGGATAAACTGACTGCAACACGTCCATTTAATGCTTTCCACCCCCCCACCTTTCATGTACCTTCACCAGGCTGTGCCTCCCCCGGCACTGACCACAGATGTGAGTCGGTGGTGCCTGATTTGCACCGCTGAGCTGCAAGGCTCCTGCTAGGAAGTGTCGACACAGTGTCAGCTCCTGCTGCAAGACCCTTTCTGGCCCTGCAGTAGGTGACACGTTGGCATGGCAGACATGGAGAGGAGTGTGCTGGGTGTGGGATTGCTTGATATCCTTTCCCACATACGTCTGTGTGACTCCAAGGACAATGTTGTGAATGAACTTCCCAGAGCAGCAGCACGTGGTTAGACCTTCCCAGGTGACCACGTGGACCTAATTTAATTAGAGGCTTTAGAAAAACTCCTTTAGGAACAGGGAGAAGTGTGAAAGGTTTAGAGAGGGTAGATTTGAAAGGCAATAGGAGAAGCTGTTGCTCAGTGGATCATGTCTAAAGGAGGATGCAAGCTTTCTTTGCCTGGCTTGGAACTAGAAGATAGGAGGATGGAGCATCTTTAAATGGAGCTTGTGCCAAAGGCTGATGAGGAAGGGTTGGTGAATACAGGTAATGGGTTGTGGCAGATCTAGGCCTGAGGGTAGAGGGGTTTGCATAAGGCTTTAATTTCTGAGGGTCTGTGCAGGGCAGATGGCTGGGTTTCTGGCAAGCCAGATGTACATGCTGCCTGTTTGGTAGTTTTAGGACCTCTTTTCTCTGAAATGCTTTTATTGTAAATCCCTTGCTCCCCAGAAATGCTGTTTGGTCACTGTTGTCTTCCTCAGAGGAAGCCCACTTCAGGTGGAAGCAGCATGCAGAGTAGCTGAGGTATTTGGAGTTAACAGGCAGCTGCAGGAGCTGCTGGCAGCAGATGAGGGCCAGGAGAGAGATAGGCAGGTGTGTGGTGGAGGAGGGCAGAGACTGGCTCACAGTTTTGGGTGGTTCTAGTGTGTTTCCAAAGCAAGCTAGGGAGGATATGGAGCACCCCATGCCTGCTAGTCCTGACCACAGGCAGCAAGGTCCCTGCATGTCTGGGGACCCTGAAGTGAGCTAAGGCACCAGGTGGGTTGTGTTTTAGCAGCATGGCTGAAAGGAGATTCCTGAGCTCCTTAATGTTCTGCCTTTTAGCAGGGCTGCATCCCCCTCCTTTAGCATCTCTGAAACCCATCTGTGCCCTCACTTCCACAGAGCACCAGAGAACTGCCACAGCAACCTGTCTCTCCTTTTGTCTCTCCACTCCAGGTGTGAGAGCACAGAGGAATATGATTATGATTACCTCAGCATCAATAAAACCTGGGTCCTCACCCCCAAGGCACAGGAGACTGACGCCACGCAGATCCTCAACTCCTTGCTGAAGAACTACGACAACAAGCTGAGGCCTGACATTGGCAGTAAGTGTCCCTTGAAGCTCCCTGGGGCCATGGGTGGTCACCCAGCCTGGCTGTGTCTTCCTTTTGGGCTGCTCTGGTTGGCATTCTCAGCTAGATGGAGCCATGCTGATGCCAGGTGCTCCCCTGGTCCTCAGCCCTTCAGAGATGACCCTAAGCCCAGCTCCTCTTTGTTTCCTCTGCAGTTAAGCCCACGTTCATCGACGTGGATATCTACGTGAACAGCATTGGGCCAGTCTCTGTCATCCAGATGGTGAGTGGTGGTCTTGCTGCAGGGCTGTGGGATCGCCTCACCTGAGAGCTCAGGAAGGTAGCTGGCTCTGTGCTGCTGGCAGGTTGTGTCCTTCTGGCTAGACGTGGTGTGAAGGTGGTGTTATGGTGAGGAGACGTGGATTGGTTTCCCTTCCCCCGGGAAGAGCTGCTCTGACCTGCTGAGGGCTGGAGCTAGAAGGGCTTGACAGCCATTCCTGGTTAAGAGCAAGGTCCTCAAGTGCCTTTGGTGAGCTCAGCAACCCTACCACATTCATGGTCTCAGGCAGAAGGATGATGATGTTCTTTGCTCCCCAGTGGCAATGTGTGGACAGACATCTCTGTCTGGTGGCTTTGCCTTCTCCTGCCTGGGAAGCATGTGGGCACCAGGAGGCTTGGGGCAGGTTGCACCACCCTGGCTGAGCCAGTGCAGTGGTGGCTGGGAGGGGCAGTAGTGCTCTTCCCAGGAGGACTGAAATAGGTATCTGGAGATGATTTCCATGGCAATGGTCTGGTGGTGTGAAACTTGGATTCCCAGGCTTCATGGGGAGGGGTAGGCAGCATGCCTTGGGCCCATAAGCTTTTCTCCACTACATAGCACCTTTGATTCCACTTTGGCTGTGACAGATTCTGCTCATGGCTGTACTGGGAGCTGTGGAAACACTCAACAGGATTCTCTTCTGGTCTAGACAAAAAAACCTCCAGGCCATGCACTGGAGAGCAGCTGTTGATTTTCACAGGAAACTTCCATTGTGTGAAGTCATTTTTTCATCTTTTCTAGCAAGAGACAAACCTCACTGCTGACAAATTTCACTGTCAGGGCAGTGGGGCAGAGAAGGCAAAGGAGAGGTACAGCCAGGACAGTTTTTCCTTTTCTCTCTCAATGCAAAACAGAGCAGAAACAAAAATCCCCCTTTAAACCAGAAGAAGCAAGTCCTCAGGCTGGGCATGTTATTTTAATTTTCCAGGCAGAAATGTGCCACTGAACAAACACCTCTGAGGATGGTGGAATGGCATTGTACTTGTAATACTTCCACTCCAAAAGGCATTTTGAAGCAGCCTTTCTGTTTGTCCACCACAATGGGCCTCTAAGTACTACTTGTTCACAAGCCACCAGCTGGGCACCTGGCTGGGTGCTCACTTGCACGATGAGGGCACCATCAGGATGCCCAGCAGGGATGACCTGAAGGCAAAAAAATTCCTTTCATAGTTTTCTGTGGGCTAAGTCTTCAGGAGGACAACCAGAGCCCAAGCCATATGGATGTCAGCCTTGGCTGCCAGGAGGTAGCACAAGCTCCTCCATCCCATGTGGGTGGGTGAACATGGTGAAGTAAGAGCAGTGCAGGGGCAAGGGTGCAGGGGCTGGAGGTACTTACCTCCCCAACCACTGCTCTGCCTGGAAGTAGAGGAGAAGTCACGCTCTAGGTGGCTGTCCTATCTGTTTTGCATTGTCCAAGGATATGCTAGAAAAACTATGCCAAACCACAGTGCACATCCTCATTCCTTCTCTTTCCCTGTCATCTGTTTACCCCTTTCCACCTCTGCTGGAAGCTCTGCTCCCCTCCTTGTTGCAGGTGCACTGCACAGCCATGCAGGTGGTAGCAGTAAAAGACTGGCTTATAAAAACCCAGTCTTGCATTCAGACTTCATCTCTTCTCCTAAATGGAGCTATCAGGCACTGCTGCTAGGCTGGTTTCCTAAGAAACACAGCTATGCCATGGTGATGGGCCTGATCCCAGGCTTTCAGTATTTTAGATCCACTGGGCTAATAGAAACCTTAGATGGCTGCAGGAAGAGGAGCTGCAGGCATGTTCAGCAGCCCCAGCACTTTTGTCAGCACAGCATGCAAGGCAGTGACAGCAGCCAGCCTCACCAAGGGGAAAAACTGTTGTGTGAACTCAATCCTCACCAGACACCAGGGAATCATATGAGTGAAGACAGCCCTCACTACTCCTAGAGGAGCTCAACCCATGTGTTTAGCTCTTTCTAAGAGTCAGTAGAAGCTGCTGTGCTTCATGAAGTGGGGCTCCACGACTGCACAGACTCCCAGGGGGTCCTGGCACACTTAAGGTGAGCCAGGAGTGTGAAGGCAAGACTGCAGGGCTGTGCTGGGGATGGTGCTGCCATGGGGCTAACCTACCCATGTGCAGCCTCCCCATCTGAGGAGGGTATTGCCATTTCTGGGAATAGCATGGTGAGGAGCTGCTCAGGCAGGGGAGGAAACCACTCGACATAGAGGCAGTTTGAGGGATTTTGTGGCATCAGTCACAACTGGCTGCACTGTCTCTCCAAAGTGCTCAGATGCTACAAGTCCATGGGTCCCTGATGGGTCCCAGCAGTCACTACTGATCTAAAGACACCTCCATATGACTCCTCAGGTAAACTTTCTATGGACATCTCTCCTTCCCTGTGCCCTTAGGTAACTTACTAAGCTTGAGTCTGTGATGTCCTTGAGTTTTAAAACCTTTCTCCCTGAGATGCTGGGCTGATATTAAAGGTACTGGGAACAACTAGACCCAGGTCTTATAGCCTTGGATGGCAGCTTTCTGACATCTGTACTCTGAATACCTTCCCCTACTCATGAGAAAGGCTGCATCCTGCTGTATTGTCTCTTGAAGCAAGAGAACAGGACTGTGACAAAGCTGCCAGTGTCACTTCTAGCCTTGGCTGCTTCACCCACTTTGTTTACTTTTCCATGCTGATACAATAAATTAGGTCATTCTATGGGTCATGCCATCCCCTGGCAGGCTGATACCAACCATGTGATACAGAATGTCTTTGCAGGGGACATGGCATTCCCACTTTGTCCCCTGTTCCAGGTGCCTGATGGGACCCTTTTCCCACACACAACCTGAGGAAGTGCAGATTTCCAAAGGAAGGGATCAGGCTGTGGCTCAGGGCAAGGTCTCTCCCAGGCCCATGGTGACATTCTCTTTGCTGCAGATACAAAGGCTCCTGTAGGCTGGAAGGTCCACTGGAGGGGAAGTGTCTCATCCATCTCTCTTAGGTGCACTGCAATGACAGCACCTTACATCAATATTTCTCTTTCACAGAGCCAGGCAATGTGGAAGATAAACAGCTAGCTCTGGTTTTAAGATATATAGCAGCATTACTGTGGCTATTAGCTTGGACCAGCGTGGTCTGTACCTCTGAAGCTGAAGCTGTAGGGTGGACCTGGCTTGCTGGTGGAATAGAAGGCTCCAACTTAAGCAGTGTAGTTTGAGTCCTGGTGTCTTGTGGTCTTCTGCTCACCCTTCAAAGAGTTAACTACTCACCACTGCCTTCAGCCTGGTGCTGCTCTGTCAGGGCTTGGAAGCTGGCCCTGTGTGGCCGCTGCTCACCCTCCAGAGGATAAATCATGTCAGGATCCAAACCTGATTCCGGCCCTTAAAAATGAATAGGTGATTTGAAAATGCCCTGTGCTCGGTGTGAATTCTGCATCCCCCTCATCAATCACTTGTCACAAATAACATTAACATTCAGGAGTCAGCAGAAGGCAGGGGGGCTTGGAGGGGGAAGAAATGTGAAGTGATTTCCTGGTATCTTTTGTCGAGCAGAAAGGCAGGCTTGTTTCTCATTTAGGGAGCTGGGCAAATTTTGCATTCTCTCCTCCCTGGGGGGAAGGATCCTCTGTGCTCTGCCAGCCAAAATGTGGCAGTAACTAGAAATAAATCTGGGAGATGACTAAATGGTAGGAAGTGGGACAAAGCTTGGTTGAAAGAGATGGGCTGAGAAGGAAATGGGTGCAGAGAAGTGGGACCGTCAGGTCCCACAGCTGTTTGCTCTTGTTGCTGCATGGATTAGGGTTTCCTCCCCATCCCCATGAGCCTGTTGTGGTCTGGGGCACTTGCTGCTTCTCAGGGTGGTGGGAAGCTGTGTTTACACCATCAGGGAAAGGATGTGCTCAGCCATGAGCCCTTCCAGAGCCAGCTGCTGCCACCGGGTGCCAGCCAGCAGCACCTCAAGCCAAATGAGTTATCCCCCAAAGTGCTGCAACTTTCCAAGCTGTGTCATGGATCTAGGTTCCAAATCAGATTCCCATTAATGCAGACCACATTTAGGTGTCCTTGGCTTATCACTAAACTGAGCCTGGTGCAAAGACACCCCTCCCTGGTTCTCCAAGTATGTTTGCAGGAAGAAAAGCCAGAGAGGGCTACAGCAGCAGGGACCAGCAGAGGAGACTTTTGGTTTGAATTTTCCGCTGGTTGTTTGCAAGAGGGATTTGCTCCTGGTTTTGTTTTGTAATGGCTTTATTGCTGTAGATTATAGCTCTAGCTGATATCAAGGGCACCTACAGTTCTGGATCACCTTCCTTTAGGGATGCTTAACTCTCAGGAAATGATGCTGTGGAAGTAAAGTTGTTGCCAACTATTGGGGCTGAGCGTCTTTCAGTCCTGAGGATGTCTGTGAAGCGTCCATGTGAGAGCCAGCATGGTTGGGAGTGGAAAAAGTGCTTCTGTTCCAGGCTTGGGGATGGAGCAAGTCCTACCCAGAGCTTCTCAGTTTCTTCCCAGAGGTCAGAGCTGAACATCCTTTCCTTTCTTTCTTGTGCCAAACCAAGTGTGAGGGTCAAAGAGTTGAACATCGAGAACATAGCCCAAACACAATGGTAACCTCCTGGCCAAAGTGAACGGAGACAGGCCACTCACCCAGGACCTGCCTTGGTTACCTGCTTCAGGTGTCTGGAGTCAGAGGTGGTGCAGCCAGGGCTGGTTCAGGTGTTGGAGATGCATGAGGAGATGCCCTTGTGTGCCAAATTCTGTAGCAAAACTTGATGACAGCTATTCTGGGACTCTGCACCACCTCAATCTCATTACTTAATAAAGATGGAAAGAGAAAAACTGGCCTCCCATCATTCACCAGGGGGGAGATACTGCTGCCTCTGAAGTGCCTGTGATTTCCAGGGGGTAGGGCTAAGCTTCTGTCTTTGTTACTACAGCAAATTATTTTCTTATCTCTGCCTGTGAGCCAGGGACTGGAACCTGAAGTGGGTGATAGGTCCAAATACACATGTTGAATACTTCCTCCTTCCTGCTGTAGGATGGAGATGCTGCACACTATTAAATTCATAATGCTGTGCCTGGCTGCATTAGTTACCATGCAACACGCTAACAAAATCGAGGATGAAGAACAAATTTCCCACATCCAGAATACTGCAGAAGAGATGTAACAGATTTGCATGTATGGTGCATTGTAGAAACACTGTGAAAAAGGGAGAGGGAGAGGAGGGGGAATGTTTATTCATTATCAGCTGATGAATAATTAATTTACAAACGTTGTCTTGTTAAATATAAATTAAATCCTCATTTGACACGCTTTATAATTTAGAACTATAAGCCCAGCATGAATGAAGAGAACTCCCCACTGACTGCTTTCATGTAAATCCAGAGGAGCCAGGGAGGGAGGTTTGGCTTTTGCAGTTAAAGCTGACAAGGGGTAGCAGTGATGAAGGGGGCTGCTGTGACAGAGCCAGCCTGGGGACCTGGGCCACGTTGTCTTTGCTCCTAGGTGCTTGCTGTGCAGGGCAGGGAGGCAGTGGCTGTCTGCACAACCCTCTTCCAAACATTGCTTCCTCCCCACTCAGAGCTAAGCTGATGAATTGAGACTCTCTGAGTAAAATCCCCATGGATGCCACATTCCCAGAGTATGCAGCAGGCTGGCAGCTGCTCGTGAATGGCTGAGCTGTCCCAGCAGCAGGGGCAAAGACCCCCAAGAAAGGAGTTATGCTCTATAAAAGCCATATGTGGCTAAGCCACCCTCAAGAGAGCCCTTAGGCAGTTTGAGGCATCTTCCTACCAAAGGGAAGCCTCATCCCAAGGAAGAGTGACTGTGCTTTGTTGTTGAAAGGCAGTTAGTGTGGGAACCAAGGTGGGAAGCCCTGAGCTACAGCCCTGCTGTCCCACTGCAAGGATTGGCTTCATTTCTTTGACTTTTCTTAATATGTAGGGAAACTGAGACTGGTAATAATCATCTAGTTCTGAGGAACACTTAAGTCTTGATTATACTTAGCCTTGGCTGCTTGGGAATAAGTAGGAAGGAAATGGAATGGAAATGGCACTTTTTCAAATGCTTGCATGTGTTACTCTGGAGCACAAGATAAGCCTATAGGTAAATTTGTTACCTCCCCCCCTTCTTCTTCCCATATAATAATAGACTCCAGTGGCTGCACAGCAGTTCTCAACTGAAAGGACTTAATAATGCTTCACAAATCATCTGTCTAGGAGGCAATAGCCCAGATGCACCCACTTCTAGGGTGGATTGCAGTGCCTGAAGCACGCTGTGATACCATGCCAAGGTCCTTCTCCTCGGCCTGCCCGGTGTGCAGTGAGAGTCAGACAGCCGCAGAAAGCTGGGGAAGCTGCACGGGACACACTCACTGATGAGCTAGGGCAGCTTTTGGCCCCTGCTATAGATGCATATGGTAGAAATTTAAAGTGCTGGGAGCTGGCTAGTGCCCACTGAGGACCTCAGTGCTTTTTCCTGGCCGTTAGTGTCCACGCCTGAGCGATGGCTCTGTGCCACCGGAGCTGGTGGTGCATTCAGAACACCTCCACAGATACTCATTTGCTTGGAGAGTGCTCCTCTCTCTTGATTCCTTGATGTTCAGGGGTGGTCACCTGAGCCCAGTCCTGTGGACTGGTGGTGGAGTCTCACTCTCTGGAGACACTCAAGGCCCTCCTGGATGCGTTCCTGTGCGATCTGCTATAGGTGATCCTGCTCTGGCAGGGAGGTTGGACTGGATGAGCTTTCAAGGTCCCTTCCAGCCCCTACCCTTCTGTGTGCCCACATGCAGCATTCCTCACAGAGCTGCTGGTGTTCACGAAGCCTGGTAGGCAGAGCAGGGCAGACCTTATCCAGCAGCCATCCTCCTGTAGGCATTGTTTGCCTTTGCCTCAAGAAAGAACAACCAAAGTCCTCTGTGGAGCAGCACCGGTGACGTGTGGCTTGTGTCCATGAACCACAACAGAAGGTCTAATGAGCTGGGGGTGTTTAGCCTGGAGAAGAGGAGGCTCAGGGGTGACCTCATTGCTGTCTACAACTGCCTGAAGGGAGGTTGTAGCCAGGGTGGGGGTTGGTCTCTTCTCTCAGGCAACCAGCAGCAGAAGGAGGGGACACAGTCTCAAGTTGTGCCAGGGGAGGTCTAGGCTGGGTGTTAGGAGGAAGTTCTTCACAGAGAGAGAGATTTGCCATTGGGATGTGCTGTCCAGGGAGGTGGAGTCGCCATCACTGGAGACATTCTAGAGGAGACTGGATGAGGCACTTAGTGCCATGGTCTAGTTGATTGCTTAGGGCTGGGTGATAGGTTGGACTGGATGAGCTTGGAGGTCTCTTCCAACCTGGTTGATTCTGTGATTCTATGAAATGAATGAGTTGGTCCCATCCTGAACATATCCCAGGAGCTTCTGTAAATTTCAGGATCTGCTCCCAAGCTGGAAAAGGGCTGATTTATTCACTATAAAGAATTCACCAGGCTCCTTTTGTTATCCAGAGCATACACCAATTCCCTCCAGGTATTTTCTGCATGACATTGATGTTGGTATTTTATTTATAGGCTACTTATTGGGAAAACACAAGGGGTCTGTTATCAGGGAAGACAAAATGAAAAAAAAAAAAAAGCTGCAGTTTTGCCTTTAAAAATCTGGCACTAAATGAAATATGGAAATCTGGACAGCAGCCTCCTGTGGGGAAAAGTGGTTTTCTTCAGAGGCATTTCTGGAGAGCAAAGCACTAAAGTTAATTAACATCTGTGCTCCCCAGTCCAATGCTAAATGGAGAACGTGGCTGTCTCGGTCAGGTTTCCCAAAGTGCAGCATCAGTTCTGGCACACAGGTGTCTGCACACAGCACACAGCTCAGGCAGCCTCTGGCCCTCAGGCAGCCAGGGATAAATCAACATCCATGATGAAGTGAAAGCAGCTCTGGTAAATTCCTTCAGCTCTCTGATTTCTGGCCTTCTGCTGGCAGGGATGTCTCAATCTCACATTCGTGCTGTGACAGACTTTGGAGAAAATTCACATTTCTTCAGCCAGGATGAATGCAGAGAGAGTTTTTTTGCCCTGAACCTCTGAAGGCAGCCTAGGAAGGATGCTTGCTGTAGGTGCCTGGTGAAGAGGAGGCTCAGGGGTGACCTCATTGCTGTCTACAACTACCTGAAGGGAGGTTGGAGCCAGGTGGGGGTTGGTCTCTTCTCCCAGGCAACCAGCAGCAGAATGAGGGGACACAGTCTCAAGTTGTGCCAGGGGAGGTCGGGGCTGGATATTAGGAGGAAGTTCTTCACAGAGAGGGGGATGCCCATTGGAATGTGCTGCCCAGGGAGGTGGTGGAGTCACCATCACTGGAGACATTCAGGAGAAGACTGGATGAGGCACTTGGTGCCATGGTCTGGTTGATTGCTTAGGGCTGGGTGATAGGTTGGACTGGATGAATCCAACCTGGATGATTCTATGATTTTATGATAGCTGAAATTAAAAAGACAGTTTTAAACCATCACACTTCCCCAGCAGTTGATGTGCTCACTGTGCCCAACCTGAGAGCCTTGGAACTCCTAGTTCCTCACACGTGCCCACACACAACCTTTCTAAGCTACTGACCACAAGCAGCTGTGCTTGGCTTCCTTTTCCAGAGGTGTCTGCCAGCAACTGGAGTTCTGCTTGTTAATAGACCATGATGACAGTGTACCAGTGATCAGAAGACTATCCATATGGAGCCTGGACTAGGTTGGAGGGATGTTCTCTCCCTTGGCAACCCTGGCAGCTTTCTGAGTTTGGTAGAAGCTTTGCCCTCTGGTAGGGCATTAAAAGAAGCTTTGTCCTGATGCCCAGGTGTGGACATGGCTGTAGACCCCAGGCAGTGAGAATGCAACCTGGCCCATCATACACTGGTAGGGATGTGCCTGGGAGATGTGGGCTCAGGCTTGTAGCTGCTGTGTGCAGCTTTGACTTGCAAAGCCAAGTGTGGATTATGGCCATGGTCATCACAATAGAGCCAATGGAGCTGCTCTGGGGCTCCCCAGCAGCCCCACTTCTCCTGATGTGTGCATGGACAGGCCTGGAAGCATGTGTTTGATTCAAGTACTGGTCTGTGCTCTGAACCTCATTAAATTGATTCTCCCAAGTCAAAGGGAAAGCACTGTTGTGTCAATTTTGAAAGACATAGATTCTGAGCTGTAGCGGTATATTGTCACTTGATGGGCTGAATTCTTTTTAAGGCAGAGTTGATTTATCTGAACTGAAGGCTTTAGATCTCTCCACCAGAGAGATCTGGATAGTTCAGGTGTGTGAGACCCAAGTCAAAGAGCTGGTCAGAGGTCAAAGCTTCTGTTCTAAGGTGAACAGCCAGCATTGTAGGGGAGGAGGGCTCATTCTTCCCTCCCACTTGGAGCAGTCAAAATTCTTAAGCATTTCTAAGGGAAAATGTGTTTAGAGACAATCAATCCATGTGCATTTACTAGCCTCAGATTGCTTTGCTTTGCTTTTCATGGGGTGATAAATTCTGTCCTATAAGGAAAGCATGAAAATGAGTATTTGAAAAATAAAAGTCAAAACTAAGTTAATCAGATAGATAAGGGTAGAGCAAAAATATTTTGTTAGCTTACTGAAGGAAAAAAAAAAGTTTCTGAATGAAATTATGAGGCTGAGATAATTCAGTTGACAATTTTAATTTATTTTCAACAAAATTATTCTTTTTTTTTTTCAGTAGAAATTGGTCCTATTTATTTCTTGCATCCCCATCTCCCCTGAAAGGCTGATAGGAAATTTGCCTGCTATAAATGTGTTATGAAATGGAGATTACTTCTCAGTATTCAGTGGTTGTGGGTGACCAGAGGCAATGTGCTGCAAGAACCTCTTCATGCCTCAATGTTAAAGGCTGAATATTCAGACTATTACTTCCCATCTCTGTGCACAGGAAGGGTTTAATTGCCCATGATTCAAATTGCAAGCAAGCAGCAGTGGAACAGTGATGCTGCCAGCCTGAGACTCCTCATGGCATGGGGGCTGGCTGGGCTGAGGCAGTGCTTTGCTTCTCCTCCCTGCAACCATTCACATCAACTCCGTGTCTCCAGGCACTTCCTCAGTGCCTCTTCAGCTTGGTGTCTTTTGTGCTGATAGGGTTAGGGTCAGCAATTGAATGGGCAGCTAGATCTTCACAGTCATCTGCTCAGAAGGAGCCCATTCTTCACTGCTGGGGGTTTGCAGACGCTGCAGACATTTCACATCAGAGCTGCTGAGTCTGGCCCCAATGCAGCAGCTCCTCAAAGTCATGCTGGCTGCATGGGGAGCAATACTGGTCAGGATTTGCTGTGTGCCAGTGGGATGGAGTTGATGGTAGCTGGGAACCCCTGGTATAAGCCTAGCTTGTCTGTCTTCGTGTCCAGAGGGCTTTGTGGTGAGGAATTCCATGGTGGTTTGCTGACCTGCAGTTAGCTGGGAATGGTTCTAACCATCTGAGCAGCTTTGCTCAACAGGAGGCTTGCAGGCAGTGATAGTGGCTTACCCAGAGGCAGATGCACATGGGATGTGTGAACCAAAACTCTGGGGAGTGTGGGTGAGGGAACACCTTGTCTGCATGTGGCTGGGGAGCAGGGAAGGCCAGAGCAGGGACTGCAAATGTTGTGAGCTTTGTTTTTGACACCTCCCCCTGATTTGCTGCTTTTTTCCTTCCAGCTTTGCTAGTGTACCTGTTACACCTCCCACACCAGACCTGTGTCCCCTGGCCTGTCATCCTCTTCCGCAGGCACCTTATTAGTGTAGTGAGGATGAGAAGAGGAAGTGGAGCAACAGGGTAGAGAAGTGGGAAAAAATTTGTGGGAGTTAGATTGGTTGTTGCTACAGCCACAGGGAAGTGGGAGGGTGAAGTTAAGATGATAACTGTCTGATCCTCTCTCCATTTGCTCCTTGAAAATAAAAGCTGGAGGCAAAAAGCACCACAATATTCAAGACAACCATTTGCTTTCATGATCTGACAGTGGTGGACTGACAGACCTGTCCCATGCTTGCAGCCTTGGTTTGTCACATGAATCTGCCTGTTGTGAACAGCCACAGCAAAGAGCCACATGGCTTGGAGCAGGGGTGCCAGAGGGATTTGCAGAGTAAATCTCAGCAGGAGGCCTGGGGAGGATCTCTGCAAGAGAAGGTAGGGCATGGAAAGAGCACTGGGAATGGGGGTGTCAGGCACCCAGGCTGCACTGCAGGAAGAAGTGAGCCATTGCATCAAGCCAAGCTCCCTTGCCACTGCTCACAGCTGTTTGGGTGTGAGCTCTGGCTGCAAGCTTCAGTCCAGTTCTGCAGCAGTGAGACTGTTTAGATGCTGGTCCTGTCCCTCAGCAAGAGGGGAGACAAAAATCCCTCAGTGTTAGTGCTATTGCAAAAAACCAAAGGCAAGTTCAAGTGGTAGGGTTTGGTAAGGAGCAGCAGAGAATGGGCTGCCCAGCTCCCAGGAACTTTGTGGACTAAGCTGTAGAGCCAAAATCTGTTGTTTTCTTTGTATGTGTGATTCTGGGATATACAGGCTCTGCCAGTGCATCCCCTAGACTTCTGTGCAGAAAATCTCAGCTTTCATCCTTTTCACCACTTGCCAAAGATGTTCTAAAGCCACCTAGGTCAGCTGGGGAAGGTAGAACAGTTGAGTTTAAATGGAGGCATCTGCAGCAGGCTGGGTCTCTAGTAAAACTGCTGGGAGCTGGAAAAAAAGACTGAGAATACCGTCCTCCAGTTTCTGAGGAAAGGCTTTTGCAGCCAAAAGGTGTCATAGGAAGTGATCAGCTCAGAGCAGCAGAGCTCTGCAGGCCCAGTTGCTGCTGTCTTGGCTTCCAAATGACCACCACACTTGGCTTGAGGATGTATTCCTCAAAGGAGTATCAGCTGGCCTGGTGTCCCCTTCTGTAACTGCAGTTCAGCTTGCTTTGCCCTTTGAATACCCAACAGGGGAGACAGAAAGAAATTGTTCTATCTCTGTAACCTGATTCATTCCCCCCAGCTGCTTTTCCTCAGCCTGATGCTCCCTTGAAATTTCATTAGGGCTGGGCTGTGATTTTCTGGTAGTTTAAAAAGAAGAATTGTGAAAGGGAAAACAAAAGAAAGCAGGGAGAAGGAACTAAATCAAGGAACTGGCAGAGCAGAAAGAGAAAGCTGGCAAGCACAACAAGGGAGCATGGCAGATAACATGAAACAAGTTTCCTTGGAAGGGTGAGTGGAGCAGAGTACACTGTCCTCACCTCCTTCATCTGAGGCCAGAAGAAACCAGTGTCAGGAGTGAGGATTTCTGCAGAGGGCACAAAACCATTCTGCCCCTCTTAGAATCATAGAATCATAGAATCAAGAAGGTTGGAGGAGACCTCAAGGATCATCGAGTCCAACCTGTCACCCTACACCTCATGCCTATCTAAACCATGGCACCAAGTGCCAC
>VXBD01001797.1:93465-119008 GCA_013399975.1 Indicator maculatus
ACCCCCAGGTCCCTTTCCACCTGGCTGCTCTCAGCCACTCTGACCCCAGCCTGTAGCTCTGCATGGGGTTGTTGTGGCCAAAGTGCAGCACCCGGCACTTGGACTTGTTGAATGCTCTTGTGTAAGCAGAACTTTCTCTGGGTTTTAAGGTACTTTTTTTTTTTTCCTGAGAAGGATTAGAAAGGGATTGATTTGCACAGGCAAACAGTGGTTTTCCCTTTGGCTAGCACAGGTATTCCCATACACCAGATGGCATCTCAGGGGCACAGCTGCACTGTGCTTTCTCAGACCTGTTTTGGTGGGAGGAGGACAGAGGAGCATCGAGGTTTGAGATGTTGAGGGTCTCAGCTGTCACCCTTACTGGTACTTGGACAGCTGAACCATACTGCTCTCCTAGGGCCATTTTCTTTGTGGTGCTTTATACTGTCATGACTCAGTTGACCCACTGTGGCCCACTGGTAGCCCACTGTAGCCCACTGGTAGCCCACTGCAGCCTGTGATTCATCTCCCAGGTGCAGCACAGCTTCCACGGCTGGTGGTCAGCATCGCTCCTTCAGCACCACTTCTGGGCTCCACTGCCTTCACCTGAGGGCTATTTCCCTACTGCCACAACAGGATCCTGCTCTCATTCCTGGCTCTCCATCCTCAGGAGGAGGCTGCAATGCCCAGCTCCTGAACTGAGCAGGAGCCTGCAGGCAAGCTGATGGGAATCCAGCAGCACAGGACCAGGAGTGTTGTAAGGACAGAGAGATGGAGCAAGGAGCACGTCAGAGCTGGAGGAACAGATCATGTTCCCAGGCAACAGTAGATTTGCACATGTCTCCATGGGGACAAGCTGACCACCTCAGATACCCTTCCCCAGGACTGCTTTTGCCTGGTACAGGGGAGCTGCAGCAGCTGCTCTCCCAGTCCTGGGCAGTATGAGAGTGCCCATCCCAGTGCTTCATTTTAATCACAGTGGGTGGCATGGGAATGGGAAGTACGATTAAAGACATTCCTGCTTCTCAGCTGAACCTTGCCAAGCTGTCCTGGAGGAGCTATCTTGGGGAATTAATTGTATGCAGAGAAAAGATTTATCTTCTAGCCCTTTCAAAGGAAATGTCTTTTTGTCTCCCCAAACACTCCATGAGCTTAGAGGACTGATAAACAAAGGCACCCGCCTGAAGTGCTAAATATTCTCTTCCAGTTATCCTAGGTGCTGCTCTCTTCACCTCTTCTCTTCCCCCACTTGCTTTCTTCTTCTGGCACAAAGTTGCTTCAAGCCAAACATCATGTGAAGCATTTAAGCATTTAGCAGTAAGGTTTGACATGCAAACAAGACTTTGGACAAATGTGGCTTTGCTCTCCAAACAGCCCAGGCACTTTCCAGAGATCATGATGTGGTAACTGAGCTGCATCCTTGTTTGCCTGAGACTTCCATCCAGGCCATGTCCTGTCTTGAGAGTGGTAAAGAACCCAACTAAAAGGAGGCAGTTCCTTCCCTGTGGTGTTTTTCACACCACTTCATTGAAGTGGTCAGTATCTTCCCCTTTAATTACTTCTTTTAGAGCTGCATAGAGCATCATGTGTCCATGCCTCTGCCTTTCAGTGATAACCTCATCAGGGAGGTGCAGACAGACTGTGCTTCTATAAACCAGAGTCTGGCTCTGATGTCATGTCTCGACTCAAGGACTTTCCATGGCACTTTGGGTGATGGCTGTTGATCAGATGCTAAACCACACGACTAGGTCATGTACCCCTGGGGTTCACAGTGAGAGACTCCAGGTACCAGGCAGTGTTCCCATGGAAAGAGGAAGAGGCACCATAGCAGCCATCTCGGGGTTGCATGTGAGGAGGGACCATCACTGAAGGGCAGGAAGCAGTGGTACAAGGGGACAGCTCAGGGGAAAGGGTCTGAGGAGTGGTTGGTTGTCATGCATATAAAAGCCTGCCTCTTAGATGTCCCTGCCTGCAGGTGCATGGGAGCAGGCGTAAGCAGAGGTGTGTGGGAATGGTCAGGTAGCAGTCTCAGAAGCCAGCATTCAGCTTTGAGAGTCCTGCCCAGTTCCTGCCTGCAGTGACTCCAAGGATGGTCAAGCCCTGAGTGGGGAGTTTGCAATCTGCAGAGCAGCATGTGCAGCATGTCTTGTTAGAAGGCTCCTGGCACAGGCACAGGGCATGGTGATAGTTTTTAGCAGCAAGTTGGTATTATAAAAAGAACTTTGTCTCAACTGAGATTCCCTAGGCAGAGGCAAAAGACATTCAGCCAAGGACAGTGCTACTGGTGTTGCTGCAGAAGTGAAACAGATGGGAAGTTCAGTGTGTCACCTTGAAAACACAGATCATCAGCTCTGCTCCCTTTGTCCTTGTGAGCTCCCCCAGCCACTCCTGCATCATGTCCAGAGAGCTCTCTAGGGCTGGACTTGGAGAGAGAAGGACTTTGGAAGCATAATGGAACTTATGGTCTTATCCTTTTGCTCTTTGTGTTAGGGAGACAAAACTCAGGCAGGGCAGGGGCACAGAGGCATCCACAGGCATGTGTGTGTCTCACACTAGTAATGGGAGAACTCAGAGAAGCCTGAAGCTGCCCAACTGGTCACTGAAGTGGTCAGTGTCAGACATGAGCTGTTAGTCCACATCCTCTCTGCTTGCTGCCTTTGGAGAGTGCTTGCACCTGTCATGCGAGAAGCACATTCCTGCCCACCAGTTGGGAGGACAAGAAGTTGTGCCTCAGATGTGAAGACCATTCTAAAACAAGGTTATTTTATTTAGCTTGTTTATTTAGTCTGGAGAGTGCCTGCAGACTTTTTGCTATTCCTGAGCATCTCCCCTGGAACATGGAGCTGGCTGCTGGGAGCAGTCCAGGCTTTGTAAGAGATGCTTGCAGGCTGGGAGGGGATGCTTGGGATGTCATGGAGAGGAAAATGCTCACCCCTGAAGAGATGTGGGGGTGTAGAGTTGCTGAAGGGAGGGTGCTTGGGCTGTCCCCTGTTTTGCAGGAGATAGAGACAAAAGGAGAGGTTTTGTGGCTTGCCTTCAGCAGCCCAGACAAACCTACCAGCCCTTGAAAGAAATACATCCCACTTCTGGGTCTCCTTCTGAGGTTTTCTTAACTTGCAGCACCCCAGAGAGTTTTCCTGTGATATTTAACTGTGCCTAGCTCTGGAAGTGACAGCATGCAGCCATCAGATTCACCTCAGCCCATATGAAATGCTGGTCATGCTTCCCAGAAAGAAGTCTGCATTACTGTACTGCAGCAAGGGATTTGCTGGGAGGTGCAGAGGGAAGTGGACTCTGTGAATAAAAGCAAATATCAGAAGAGTAATATCTAGAAGAAGATTGGCTAGGATATTAGTCACTCAGCCCCACTGTTGTTTGGAATTTTCCAAACTGTCTCTTCAGCAGAGGAAAATGGAGGAACCTATTTCTAGGCTTCTGCCTCCTTTATTTGGAGGTTTTCTTGCTGGTGTTGAATACAGATGAAGTTGCAGGAAAACACCTGTAAATCCTTAATGTTATTCTAATTTAGGAAGACATCTAAGGCATCCTCATCTCATGGCTTTGCTTCTCTCTTTGTCATTTGTCAGAAAGCTGAGCTCTTAAAGAATGCTGAGAAGCTCACAGATGGATAGAGGGGGACCACAGAGTGCCAACTCCCCTGTATCCCACCAATTGCATCCTTGAGAGGGGTCAGCTGAACTGCACACACACAAACTTGCTTTAAGCCATTCAAAAAGGGGCTTCTGGCAGTGCACAGCTGTGCTTCTTCTGTGTATAAGGCAACCTGAAAATACAAACTGCCAGTTTCAAGTTGTGTCAGGCTAACCCTGTGCGTTTAAGCTGTTAGTCTGAAACTGGGTAGCCCTAACTCATAATCTGCTGCATGGAAGTTAGTCTGGACCTGAGTTCCTGGGGCCAAATCCAACTGGAAATATGAGCTGATTCCCCTTGTGTGTGCACATACACACAGAGATGAGAGAGGAGGCACAGGGATGAGCTAACTTGGGCCAGGCTGGATGTCCTTGCTATGCCAGGACGTCAGGGTGGGGAGCAGGGAGATGCTCTAGGGACATGAAGGTTGGGGCAGAGTGGCTGGGGCTGGGATAACCCAAGGAGCAAGTCTCAGGCTATCACACAGTGAGAATAGTGGCAAGCTCCCAGCTCTCTTGTGCTGGGGACAGGTTGATTTCTGAACCTGTTTATTTTCTTCTAGATTGAAAATGTAGGGGTTTCTTTGAAATTATTTTTCAGTTCCTTATGGAAATTCCCTAGCTTTTCATGTAAACTATGCTGTTAAAAATGAAAGGGTTTGAGAGTTCTCTTGGATTAACCCCAGCCATCAACTTAAGCACCACGCAGCCACTCGCTTATCCCAGTGAGACAGAGAGGAGGATCAGGGGAGAAAAAGTAGAACTTCTGGGATGAAATAAAACCAGTTTAATAACTGAAATAAAAGGCTGTAGTAATAGTAATTAATATAGAAAACAAAGAGAGGAATAAAACACAATAAAAGATAAATGAGGTGCAATGCAGTTAGTTGCTCACCACCCACTGACTGACGCCTGAGGCAGTTGATACACAGAGCATGATGTTCTGTGTTGTGGAGCATCCCTAGGGTTAGTTTGGATCTGCTGTCTTGGCCATGCCCCCTCCCAGCTCCTTCTGCACCTGCTGGCTGGCAGAGCACAGGAAACTGAAACGTTCTTCACTTCAGATCTAAGAGCTACTTAGCAACAACCAAAACATCAGTGTGTGACCCGCATTGTTCTCACACCCCAGCAAACCATAGCACTGCACCACCTCCAAGGCAGCAAATTAACTCTATCCCAGCTGCTGCTGCTGTTTATTATTATTATTATTACTATTATTATTATTATTATTAAATTTTATGATTTATTATTATTATCCTACAGTGTAAACCCAGCAAATCTTCCTGCCTTCATGCTCCGTGCTAGTCGAAACCAGGACAGGAGTGCAGTAAAAATCTCTTCATTGTTTTACATTTTGCTTCCAAGATGAATGATTCTTGTCAGCTCTGTGTCCCCTTTGTTGCCACAAATGTTTTTTTCACTAAATGTTTTCAGATGTTACTATTTTCTGGAACTGGGTTTCCACCAGCACGAGGTGGAAAGCAAGGACTGCTCAGTGATGTGCAGCAGTGCCAGTTGATGATGGTGACCAAGGGCCAGAGGGGACACACTGAAAGGCTGAGCTGGACACAGGCCCTTCTAGCTAGCAGTAGTGACACTGCAGGGCATTCCTCAGCACTTGATAAACTCATGTGGGTAGTACTTAGAGTAGGCAGTCTCCAGGGTTTACCTTACAGGTAGTTTGGTTTATTATTTCACTGCTGAAGCCTGATGCCATCTTGCATGCATGCCAACATGTGTGTGCTGCCCTATGTGTGATCCACATGGTGTGACCTAGCTGTTAGAGCAATTCCTCTTACTTTGCTAGCTCCTTCTGTTGAGAGCTCTAAAAAAGCCCATTCTTTTACAGAGAAGTTAACAACCTCCATGTGCTGCATAGCAGATGGTACAGTAATGTCAGAGGCATATTTCACAATAACCTTTTTCCACATGGGGAAGTTGAGGTATTGGGAAATGTCTTTCTAAAGCTCAGGAATGAATCAGGCAGAGAGAAACTACGTGGGTGCAGGAGTTCAGGAAGCAGCACTACCTTGATTTTTAGGCTGAGCTCATCCTGCCAAACTTCATCTATTCATCTTTGACTGGCCTGAATTCTCCTAAGGTCAGTGGGAGTGTGAGGTGTTTCCAGAAGACAGCTTGGACTGCTTCATATTGGGATCGCCTTCAAGAATTGCCTACCCCTCTCCAGTGACTCTGTAGAACTCCTAGTCAAAACACCTTCTATTTTTATCACCTTGGTCAGATGCCTACAGCTAAGTGGGATTGAATTAATGCTCAGAGAAAGATCTGAGCACTGCCCCACATCTGACCAGTGTAGAGCTGCAGTCATTCAATGTTCCTCAACAACCTCACCTGATGGGAACAGGAGAGAAGGCTTCAGGAACTGTTGTAATTTAACCCCAGCTGGCTAGGGGAGAAGATCAGAGGGGAAAAAGAACTCCCAAAGCCTGGAGCATTTTTGTGTAGATCTTCTTGCCTCAGATAATTCTGAATGAAGACACATTTGTAAATGCCAGCATTTCCCAGTGAGTTCCCCACCTAAAGGCAAGGCAACCAGCTCAGCGAGTAAGTTCCTCTTCATGAATAGCTGTGCTAATAATAGCCACTGAAATTGGATCAAACCACAGGACAGTGACAATAACAGCTCAGACATTCCAGAAGAACTGAATGACTTGTGCACTGCACCTTTTGCAAAAGCTGCCTGTGATCAGCACAAGAGGAGCTCTTTAATGCTGATCCCTTCTAAAGTCTGGGCTCAACAACAAATACTAAACTCCTGGGACAGCTGACCCTCCACTCTCTTGAAATGTTAGCATTGGTCATCCCAGACCTGAGTGCTGAACTTTACAGCAGGACATCTAACCTGAGCAGCCAGCAAAGGAGTAGGATCTCACAAGTGCTTCCAGTTAGGAGTTAGGAAGTGATAGTGGCATCTAACATGGATTTATCAGTGCAGTTTTGATGGCTTTCTCCTGCACCAGAGCTACTGCTTAGGAGAAGCAATGTAAAGGCACACTAGCTCAGACAGGGGTCTGCACAGGTAAGGGAGAATACATCAACTGTTGTGTCATTTTGGCCCCAACAGCTGTCAAGGAAACAAAAGTGACCCCAAGGATCAAGCCAGCCCTCCCTGTATCCCTTATTTCCTTGGGCTGCTATTATCCCATCTCCTACCTGCTGGGCCAGTGCTTCTTTGCCCACCTGTGGGCTCTGTGTCATTGTTTCACAACCTGATCCCTGCATTCATCACCACATGGCCTATGTCCAAGCAGTACCCAGTGTGATCCAGATGCTGGAATGGGCTCTTCCCATCTCCTGGTTTTGGGCAGTGGCCATGCTTGTGCACTTGGCTTTGAGGGCTGCTGCTGTGCTGTGTGATTCACCTCTGTTTTGAAGGAACTGCAGAGGCAATGCCTTCTCTCTGAACATGCTGCATCTGTCCCCATTTACAGAGATGTTACAGCCTCCTCCCTGTCATCTTTGCTCATCCGTCTGTCTAACCAGGGTGAAGGATCAGCCCAGAGACTGTCTTGACCACTTGATGGCAAATGCTCTTTTCTTATGATCTCATTCCTATGCAAAGGACATTTTTGGTACCAATCACTCATCACTGGTTGGCTGACAGTGGAGCAAGGGCAAGGAAAATGAAGCAGGGAGTCGTGTGCTGCCCTGCTCTGCCTGCCCTCAGTGGGACATGCTGTCCAAGGAAGCACGCCAAGAGTGCTGCATCTATTTTAGCAGCATGGCTTGGGAAGGCAGCTCTGAACCAGCAGCAAGGGCAGCAGAGGGAGGATGTGCTGCAGTCATAAAAATTCCACCAAGATAAATCAATAGAGGGAGGAGGAGAATGAGAGGGAGAGATGGCAAAGTCAGATATTGTTCTCCTCTGCCCAGAGAAGAGAGGGAGAGACGATGCCTTTGTGGTCATGAGGGTTTAACAGGAGTAAAAGAGAGTAAAGTCCAAGAGGAGCTGTCAGGAGCAGGTGACAGCTGCTAGTATGGGCTGGTGGAACTGTATTTGAGAGTCTGGTTCAGGCAGCCACTGAGTACCAGACATGCTCCTGCATGGCACTAATTAGCACCTTCACAGGCAAGCTTGAAGAAGAGGGTAAGGAGTAAATTGTCTTGCAGCAGCAAGCAGCAGAAGGGTGGGCTAATGGTGTGGACTGCCAGTCCAATCCAGAAAGCAGATGCCTCCCAGAAATGCTAGTTATGGGAGAATTAGGACACCCTCTCTCTCACCAAAACCGAAGGTCCTCGTTACGATGCAAACTCTTCTCTATCTGCAGAAGCCTCATGACTTTGGACCGGTTGCACCAAGGTCTGGGTCCATAGCAGCCCCTGCCCCAGCTTCCTTTTCTAACCTTCAGCAAGGGCTATCTGCTCATGAACCCACAGTGCCCCAGCTTTTCATATAAACTGTTGTCAGGGTAAGTCCTGCAGAGAGGGATGGGTTCTCACTAGGTTCATGCACAACACTACTGTTGCACATACAGGTCAGGTGTATGAAGCACTCCCTGGCTGTACCCTGATGAACAACAGAATCATAGAATCAACCAGATTGGAAGAGACCTCCAAGATCATCCAGTCCAACCTGTCACCCAGCCCTAAGCAATCAACCAGACCATGGCACTAAGTGCCTCATCCAGTCTTCTCTTGAACATCTCCAGCAATGGCAACTCCACCACCTCCCTGGGCAGCCCATTCCAATGGGCAATCTCCCTCTTTGTGAAGAACTTCCTCCTAACATCCAGCCTATACCTCCCCTGACACAACTTGAGACTATGTTCTCTTGTTCTGCTGCTGGTTGCCTGGGAGAAGAGACCAACCCCCACCTGCCTACAACCTCCCCTCAGGTAGTTGTAGAGAGAAGGAGCTGTCTGCTTGCCTTCTCTGGTAAGCTGGTGAGCAGCTTCTCTTGCCTGTGCTGGAAAGCTGCAGCTGAACTTAGGACTGGATTCAGCTGATGTCCAACACTACCCCTTCGTGCCTGTGCTTAAAAGGAGCACTTGGCTCGAGCTGTCCATCAAGAGGAAGCCCAAGCCATTGTTGGCATGGTCTTGACTTTCTAGGCATGGATCAGGCCAAACATGCTATGGCTCAGCCCACCAGTCTTTGTCTCTTCCTAAGTATGCCATGGATGTCCTGACCTTGAGCTAGAGAGGAGCCTGGAAAGGTGCCAATGGTCACTGACACCTGCTCCCAGGTTTAAAAAGCAAATGTTCTGGCTGTGGCTCCAAAAAGGTGGGCTAGAGGTTGGAGGACAGGGCTGTGCTTTGCCTGCACCCCTCTCAGACAGCTGTGCTCTTTCTCTCTCACAGGAGTACACTATCGACATCTTCTTTGCTCAGACGTGGTACGACCGGCGGCTCCGTTTCAACAGCACCCTGAAGGCCCTCACGCTGAACACCAACATGGTGAGCCGCATCTGGATCCCAGACACCTTCTTCAGGAACTCCAAGCGGGCTGATTCCCACTGGATAACCACTCCTAATCAGCTCCTCCGCATCTGGAATGACGGAAAAGTGCTCTACACGCTCAGGTACATCCAGCAGGCACTGTAGCTGGCTGCTGAGGTGAGGGAACAAGGAGCTGGTGAAAGCAGAGGAGGTTTTCAGGTGCCCTGGAACAGAGCAGTCAAGAAGTCTCCCAGTGCTGGTGGGAGTACATGTGCAGTACTGCTTGCAGAATGGGTTTCCTCTTCCCAGGGTGAAAGCTTCCCAGAAATCAAAGTGTTTCTCCTTAGACTCACAGAATTCTCCATAGACTCACAGAATTATAGGATGGTTCAGACTGGAAGGAACCTTCAAAGGTCATCTATTCCCCTGCCTCCTCCACTAGATCAGGTTGCTCAGAGCCTTGTCGAGCCTGACCTTGAATATCTTCAGGGATGGAGACAGGATGCCTCTCTGGGCAACCTGTTCCAGTGCTCCACCATCCTCATGGTATATCTAGTAGTCAAAACTACAAATGGTTTCCTAAACCAAAAAGTGTGTGGGGTCAGTTCAGAGATTTCATTCTGACAGTAAGCATTTGGCTTTTGTTCTCATGAATTCTCGCCCTCATAAATGAATTTGAAAAGCTCACTAAACAAACAAACAAAAAAACAAACAAACAAACAAAATCTTTTAAAATGTGAAAATCAGATGGCTTTTCTCCCTTCAAAAATACCCAAACAGATGTTTTGGTTTGCTGCTGTTTGGAAATGTTCCTGCAGCCAGACTGATCTTCAGGAAAGGAGTGTTTCTTTCTCAAGGCAGTGAGGATCCCCCTCTCACCTTGTGGTGCTGGAATCAAACTGCCTTCCCTAGCACAAAATCTCAGTCTCCCCTCTCTCTCTTCATCTCTCAGGCTGACAATTGAGGCTGAATGTCTGCTCCAGCTGCAGAATTTCCCAATGGACACTCACTCCTGCCCTTTGGTTTTTTCCAGCTGTGAGTATACATATTTTTAAAACAGTTTTGGAAGGCAAGTAGAGAAACCTTAGTAGAGCAAAACTCTTCTGGAGAGATCATCCTCCCTTTTAGCTACATTTTTCACCTAATCTCTAGGACTATCTTCCTGGGCCATTACTCATCATGCTGTGAAGCATCCTCCCACTACTGGACTAGCAGAGGTCTTCAGGGACAGATTCACAGCGCCTCTGAGTTTCTCTTTAATTGCTGGAGGTGATTATTTCACTGACTTTCTGGTCACTCTAGACAGAATATATCCCTTTAGCTGGCAGAAATGGTAGCTGTCCTGCCTTGAATCTCCTCCCTTCTGTTCTCTGAGGGGACAGCTTGGCTTTCCAGTCCTCAGCCCAGAGACAGGCTCCCTTTCTGCAACCAAGGCTAGAAGACACTCAGATCTCCCCTCTCAGTTCCCACTTGTTCATTCTCATCAGCAAAGAGGGCTGCAGCTTTTGGCAGGTCTCCACTGGTAATTTTGCAGGGAGCCTTTCTGCACCAAGAGATTTCTGTCCTCATGCATTGGTTGGAAATCTCATTTAGTCATCTCAGCTCGAGTTCACATCTCCTGCTTCTCCTGCCACTGAAGAGATGCACATCACTTGGCTCTGAGGTGCTTTACAGGGAGGCAGCATGCTGAGGAGATACCATCCCCTCATCTCCCACCATCTCTCATTCTTTGCTAATTAACAGTACATGCCATGCAAGCTTGATAATTAGAAATACACTTCTAGCTGCCAAGCTCTTGCTCCTTTCCTCCTCTGAGGAACTCCTGTAGATGTTGAGGTTTCTGCTTCACAGTAAGTTTGATTCTTTGTCAAGTAAGCCAGAACCAGGAGAAGCTGTTCTCCAGCCTGCAGGAGCCAAGTCTCCTTTCTCATGGAAAATGCACCCCTTTTCTTCCATGCAGAGATCAGCTCCCAGGGTAAGAGGTACATGGACAGTCAGAGCAGCCAGAGCCAAGCTACCTCCCATGTTGGCAGATTTGTACTCCTTGGTATACTCAGGCCAGGGAAGGGAAGGTTGTCATCAGCAGTAGCGAAGGCCCCATGCTACCCCAGAGAGATAAAACCCTGAAAGATTTCAGGCTGAGGGAGTCCTCTCACACCAATCCAAGTCTCATTCCCACCAGTGCAATTCTTAGAAAGTCTCCAATTGTGGCATTGCTTTTCCCAGCCCTGGTGTTTGAAGCACTCACAAGGGGAGATGCTGTTCCTGCTGCCATTGCGTGTGGGGATGTCTAAGGGAAGCCTAACAAAAGGCATCAGGAATAGCTGCCTGAAAGCATCCTGTTCACAAAGCAGGCAGAGTGAGAGGCCAGTGCTCTGCAGGCAGGGTGGAGCCTGAGGTGGAGGCACATGATGCAGTCTCTCACTGATGTCTTTGCCCCTTTTCCCAGATGGCTACCCGAGGGAGGAGATTGTCTATCGCTGGCGGCGCTACTCCATTGAGGTCTCCGACCAGCGCACCTGGAGGCTCTATCAGTTTGACTTCACAGGGCTGAGGAACACCTCAGAAGTTCTCAGGACTGGGGCAGGTGAGGCAAAGGGAGACAGCCCACAGAAATGCCAGTGTGGTGGAGACCTCACGGTAGGCAAAGGAGGCTGCACGGCAGGGGAGAAGGAAGGTCACAAGAGCACAGTTAGGAAAACAGAAGAAGGAATGGATGGATCTTTGCTAGGTGGACCAGAAGTGATGGAGGTGAAGGGTGAATGGAAGATGTGGCAGAGGTAGCCCATAACCATTGGCATCTGTTAACTAATGAGTGGCAGTGCTGATGTGAATGAAGCTATCCCTAACTGAAAGTCAGGAGGGAGAAGAGATGTAGCTCAGATCCCCTCTTGCTGCAGTGTGTGCGTTCCCTGGGTGATGCTTGTAATTGGAACAGGGATCAGAAAATCAGAACTTTCAGGTTCTGTAAAGTCCTGCAAAGTATGAGGCTGATGAGCACATGAATTATGCTTTAAGAGACAGGAACAGGGCTGCATGTGTGAAGAAACCACAGAATAGAGGCCCTTCAGCTCCTCCTCCTAATAATAGCTCACATCCCCTTTCTTTCCCACAGACAACTGAGAAAAGCCTCTTTGAATTCGTGCAGGTTGGATGAGCTCATATTTTTAAGCCCTCTGAAGAAGCAAGGTCAGATAGTGCTCCTCTCACTCTGCAGAAAGCTGCTGTTGCCAGCTCTAGCAGGCAGCCTCTAATCAGGGTAGAAAGGCAGCACAAACCAGGGCAAGAAGTGGTGCAGTGAAAGTGTCAGGAATGCACCAGTGGCTGTCGGAGGTTTGTAATTCTCTTTTGGGGTAATTGCTTGCAAGCTCCATCTTAATCCTGGAGCTGTCAGGTGGCTTTCTTCTAGTACTCACTAGGAGCCTCTGAAAAAAAGAGGAAGAACCTGAGCTTCAAGTGGCCAAAGGAGAAATTAGTGCCACATGCCTTTTCCAAGAGCAGAACAAGAGTCTCAATGGAAGTGATTGAAGGGCACCTCCTTTGTCACAGCCCAGGTAGTTAGCAAGCCAGGCCACGTAGCCTGTTACAGCTAAAGAAACCCTTGCAGCAGAATACTCTCTGTAGTTCCTTCCCTGAAACTTTTCCAGGCAGTCTACTTTTTGGTGTGCCTGGACACACAGCCAGGGCAGTACAAATCATGGAGTCATAGAATGGTCTGGGTTAGAAGGGACCTCCAAAGGTCACCTAGTCCTACCCCCTCTGCAGTAAGCAGATCAGGGGTGAGAATAACCATCCCTTATTTGCTTGCAAGAATATTGCATATAGAGGAGATCACATCTGCTCCTTAGCAACATCAGGGAAGGAAAAAACCCAACAGCATCACTATATGAAGAGGTACAAACATCAATATAGAATCATAGAATGGTTTGGGTTGGAAGGGACCTCCAAAGGTCATCTAGTCCAACCCACCTGAAGTTCAGCAGGAACATCCTCCACTAGAGCAGGTTGCTCAGAGCTTTATTGAGCCTGACCTTGAATATCTCCAGGGATGGGGCCTCAGCTCCCTCCCTGGGCAACCTGTTCCAGTGTTCCACTAATGCATCCTAGTAGCCACATAAGCAGCCAAGCAGATAGCCAGTTGGACAACCACAAAATCAGCTCTGAAATTAGTCACAAAGACATTAAGTCAGAAAGCTACAGAGCCAACCAGGTAGCCACAGAGTCCATTAGCCACAAAATCATCAAGCCAGCCACAGCATCAGTAAGACACCCAACCTACATAGCCAGCCACACAATCTGGGCAGCCGCAAAGCCAGCCACAAGACCAACCAGCCAGGCACTTAAAACAACGAGAAAAGTTCATCAGAGACACTCCAAATTCTGCAGCTTTGCTGGTTTTGGTGTTTCAGGAGGCGGTGTGTGACTGCAGTGTCTCTTGTTCCTCCCCAGGGGAGTACATGGTGATGACAGTTTCTTTTGACCTCAGTAGACGGATGGGGTATTTTGCCATCCAGACCTACATTCCCTGCATCCTGACTGTCGTTCTTTCCTGGGTTTCCTTCTGGATCAAGAGAGACTCTACACCAGCCAGGACATCTCTGGGTAAGAGATAGCTTGTTGCATGTCTGATGGTTGTTGAACCAAGGCTAGCAGCCTGGCAGTGCTGGAGTACAAAATCTCCTAAAGCACTTTGCCATTTTCAGGCATTATTCAGGGTGACCTCATTCCTGTTGATAAAGATGTGCAGGGCAGTGTTGGGAGGGCAGAGCCAGACTCTTCTCAGTGATGTGCAATGATAGCTATGACAAGGGTGCAAGCTGAAGCAGAGGAGGTTCCTTGTGAACATAAGGAGTAGCTTTTTCACTGTGAGGGTGACAAAACACTGGAGCAGGCTGCCCAGAGAGGTTGCGGAGTCTCCTTCTCTGGAGATGTTCAAAACCTGCCTGGATGCATTCCTGTGTGACCTACTCCAGGTGATCCTGCTCTGGCAGAGGGGGTTGGACTGGATGATATCTAGAGGTCCCTTCCAACCCCTAACGTTCTGTGGTTCTGTGATTAATGGAGGCTATTCCATTCTCCATCCTTCTAACACTATCCTCAAGCACAACTGAATCTCCAGCTGTGCTGGCCTGGGCTACTGGATTATTTCAGGATAACACAACACTCTCATACCTTAATCTGAGACCTGAGATCTGGACACAGCCTTTTCCAAGTTGACAGTGTGATACTCTCTAGCACAGAAAGGGAGAGGGAAGGGATGAGCTGTGGCAGTGAAACACTGGAGGTTGTAGATTAATGAGCAAAGTTGCTCAGTTGTATCCATAGAGTCTCAAGCTCCAGCAGTATGTGGAAGCTCTGTAGGTACAGCCTTCCTCTGGTGGTCCAGCATGTGGCAACATCTCTGTCTATGGTTTAGATTCTCTCAGCAACCTGCAGTGGTTCTTTGAGGTGGAAAGAAAGTTTGTTGATTGAATTCTGCTCTGATAGGCACTCCAGAGGTCTTTACAAATCTTTAATGCAGTTTGGCTGGATCTGCATTTTGCAGCAACCTCAGCTTCACAGCACTGTCCTTCCCCTCAGCCTTGCTGACTTTCCACTTAATTGGAGGTAGCATTTCCAGCCTTGCCTGCAGGCCTCTTGGGGAGGGAGAGGCAAGGGGCCATCAGCATCAGGAAGGGCCATTCAGAGCCCATCCATTCTGACCATCTCTCCCCACCTCCCTCTCAATGTCAATTTCTTTGGTTCCCATGGAGAGAGCAGGAGGAGGAGTGGAATGTCCTTTCCAATGGAGGTCAGGGTGCATCATAGTCTATGGCTGGGAAAAGAATGAACAGCAAGAGGCAAAATGCTCTGTACAGCTGACACCACTATGGTGGCTGTCTCAAAAAACAAAGCCAAATTCCCCCTCTCCCTGGGAAGGCACCTCATCACATCAAGGGTGATGTATTCACTCTGCAGCTCCTGTTGTACTTAATCCAGATGATGCCCAGCACATTTTGAGCCCAGCAGCCTACAGTAGAGAGATGTAAACCAGTTCTGTTGGCATTTCAGACCTATAGGAAACACATCCCATCTGCTTATTGCAAGGGGGTTGGACTAGATGACCTTTAAAGGTCTCTTCCAGCTCAAACTATTTTATGATTCTGTGATGAGCTTTGCATTGGGCTGAATTGATCCTGGGAGTAAACGTTCAACGATAATAGGAAAACAAGAAGCTTTGCCTGGAATGCCTTTGCATTCCAGCTCTGATTCACATCAGACAGAAGTAGCAGCCCTGTGTCATCTGAGACATTGCCATGCTTATTGCTGACTCAGCTGGGCTTTGCCAACTGATTCCCAGCTCACCCATTGCCTGCCCAAAGCTAACCATTGCCTCTTATCATGTCCTTCCTTTGAACTCTCCTCCCATCATGTGAGCAGTTGGTCCTGTGTACAGCTTTAAGCAGAGTCCAGATTCCCTGCTCCTTTATAGAATCATAGAATTGTTTTGGTTGAAAAGGACCTTGAAATTCATCCAAGTCCAAGGGTTTTCTAACCCTGCCAAGTCTGGTACTAAACATGTCCCTCAGCACCACATCTTTGAGTCTTTTAGATACTGACAGGGACAGGGGTTCAACCACCTGAGGAGCCTGTTCCAGTGTTTGAGAACCCTTTCAGTGAAGGACTTTCTTCTAACATCCAATCTAAACCTCCTCTGGTGCAATTTGAGGTCATCTCTATTGATGGCCTGCATAACATCTGGGTTTGGAACAGCTTTTTTTGCCGTGCAACGTTGTCAGAGGGCACCTCAAGACCAGAATCTGGCTGAGCAGATAAAAAAAATGGGACCAGACAACCAGAGGAATTTCTGTCCCACAGGGGATGTTTTAAGGACTGGATGCATGCAGAACACAGAAATGCTGCTCTTCCTTACTGCATCACTTCTTCTGTCTCCTAGGTATCACAACTGTGCTAACAATGACCACCTTGAGTACCATCTCCCGCAAGCACCTTCCGCGTGTCTCCTATATCACAGCCATGGACCTCTTTGTCTCTGTGTGCTTCATCTTCGTCTTTGCAGCTCTCATGGAGTATGCTACACTCAACTACCTGGTGGGAAACAAGAAACCACTTGAGCACAACAACAGGAAAGCCAGGCTGGTAGGTCAAGGGGATCAGCAGAGCTGGATGCTGTTCAGAACTCCAAGCTGTTTAGAAATATCCCGCTTGAGTCTGCATTGGAAACTGCTGGCATGGTTATAAGTGCCTGACCATACTGTGTTCATAAGCTCTTCAGACCACTCTGTGTGCAGACCACTCTGAGCACCTGGAAGGTGAGACACAACCAGAAAAAGTAGCTGAGGCTCCCCTAGAACAAGAAGGTGTCTGTCAGAGCCAGGCACCCTGTGCTCTCCTCAGAATTGCTGGACACTTGATCAGTAGAGTTTGTAACTCTAACATGACCGTGTCCATTTTAAGACAGGGTGATCCACATCCAGGTTCTTCCACCCATACCAGTTTGAACTCTGTGGATCACAAAGGTGTCATAGGTTACAGAGATGCAGGAACATATACTCTCTTTTGTCATCTGTCTGTCAGAAGACCACCTGAGTGTGGGGATGATGAAACCAGAGTGGTCATCATTCTCTTGAGATCTGCCCAAGGTCATGTCAGGTACTTCCAACGCATACCTGAAGCAGGCCTCTGAACTGGGACAGAACTAAACCCCAAAAAGACAGATCTCTTCTGTCCCAGCCTCATTTGTCTGCACAGATAGAGAGAGCTTCCACAAGGCTGATGATAAGCTGCTTCTCCTAGGCCAAGAGGTTATGAGGCACACGTAGCCTTTCCCCAGATTTTCTCCAGCAATTGACAGCAATCAGAAGACACATCTGGAATGTGTGCTGCATCTTCAGAGACAGCTGAGCAGAGGGGAATGAGGGACAAGGTTAGCACACCTGACACCAAACAGATGCTGTTTCTGCACTATCAGTGGCAGAATCAGAGCAATTAGATCTTTGCTGACTACGGCTATGCCCTAGGATGCCAGGGAGGAATCTCACAGTCACACAGGGAGATGCCAGTCCCTGCAGAATGCCAAAATGGTGACTTACAACCAAGGGCAGAGAAGGAGGGATGACTTCATTGAACTGCACCTGTGCTGTGAACTGATCTCTTGCAAATTGGATTGGTTTTGGTGTCTAGAACGAGTTCTCTTGCCTTTTCCTTCCCTTTAATCCACCTTCTTCATTGCAGCCTCCAGCTGGTGCACAGGTGATGCCATCCTATACCACCATCAACATCAACAACATCATGCACTGGCCCCCAGAGATAGAGGAGGATGAGGATGAAGATCCTGGCTCCCCATGCCTGGAAGGCAAGGAATGTGAGAGGTTCTTCTGCTGCATCGAGGACTGCCAGACAGGGATGTGGCGCGAGGGGAGAGTCCGCATTCACATCTCCCGCCTGGACTCCTACTCTCGCGTCTTCTTCCCCACCGCCTTCCTGCTCTTCAACATCGTCTACTGGATTGCCTATCTCTATCTCTAGCCCCTCTTTATCCTTCTCTGGAATGGACTGGAGACCAGCAAGCTGGACTTCTCAAGGAGCATAGAGAACAGCGTCTCTTCTGTGGTAGTGAGTCGTCGGTCTGAACAATCCAACCTGGTGATTCCCTCTTCCTGCTCTCTCATCTCCTCCAAGAAGAACCAGACAGCTTTTTTTACCCTTCTCACATAACTTTTTAGAAAATCTGCCCTTCCCAAACCACTCCCCTGTCCAGCACCACCAGTGTTTTACTCCTTGTAAGATTCCCCCAGACCATCCTGTTCCCATCTCAAACGTTAGGGATTTTGTCAAAACCAAACACCTTAATGAGTTTTCATCCTTCCATCCAGTCCTGCCCTGAAACTCCATGGGAAGTGATGGCAAATTAAGTTTCCTGCGTAATTATTAAGACTGTCAAGGAAATAAAGTAGATTTTACTGGCTAAAATGTTTTGAACCTGCCCAGAGAGCTGACAGTGACACTGACAGGGATGGAGTTGCTGCAAGCCTCAAGCAGCTCTCCACAGAATATGTGGAGTGTTCTTCCCAGAGCACTCCACATGTACCAAGTGGTACCCAAAGCAGCAACCCATTGAGGCATTGCTGATCCCCATCAGATGGTGGTAAAAAGTACTTCACAAGTCTGAAGGGCCCACCTGTCTTACTGCAGCAGGCTTTTCAGGCCCATGGGGACATCATGCTTTGTGATCAGGAATTTGAGCAGGCTCTGCAGCTTATGTTGGACACAGCCAAAAAAGGGAAAAAGACCAGAAGCAATCTCATGAGCCTGTTGTGAGGTAGCTTGCTTTGACCTGGCTCATGTGAGCTGGGCCCTGTTGTACCATGCATCACAGCAGAGGAGTGCTCTCTTTCACAAGGATACCTGCTGAAGCCATCAGATCTGTGCTCAGTAGAGGTGCTAGCCTGAGAAAGGGGTAGCTGAAAAGGGAATATGATCACCTGCATGATCAGGAATATGGTCAGCTGCATCTACCAGTGGAGGGGAAAGAGTATTCCTTCAGCTCAGATGTGTTTCCTTACACCTTTTCTTCATAATTACATAAAAATTCAGATTTCACTAAAACCATGTGGCACCTCCCAGTTGCTACCAATACTTTGCCCTTTGCTTCTCTAAATCAGGAAATGAAACAAATCATCCTTGATAGTTTTCAGGATGGCCAGACAGAGAGATGGTTCCTTATGGTCCATCTTAAAGGGATAGAGAAATGGATAATAATCTCAACTTGGAATAAACTGCATCATGTGGAAGAGGAAAGTCAGGCCACAAGGCAGAGTGTTAGGTCCTGCACCTAGGTTGGGGCAATCCCAGATATCAGTCCAGGCTGGGGGATGATTAAATTGAGAGCAGCCCTGCAGAGAAGGACTTGGGGGTGCTGGTGGAGAAGAAGCTGGACATGAGACATGTGCACTTGCAGCCAATGGCATCCTAGGCTACATCAAAAGAAGCCTGGGCAGCAGATGGAGAGAGGTGATTCTGCCACTTTGCTCTGCTCTGGTGAGACCTCACCTGCAGTACTGCATCCAGCTCGAGCCCTCAACACAAGGAAGGACATGGACCTGTTGGAGCAGGTCCATGAAAATGAGCAGGGGACTGCTATGAGGACAGGCTGAGGGAGCTGGAGTTGTTCAGCCTGGAGAAGAGATGGCTCTGGGGACATCTATTAGCAGGCTTCCAGTACCTGAAGAGGGCTACAAGAAGGCTTCAGAGGGACTGTTCCCAAAGTCCTGCAGTGATAGGATGAGGGGCAATGGTTTGAAATTAGAGAAAAGTAGATTTAGATTGGATGTTAGGAACAAGTTCTTTAGCTTGAAGGTGCTGGAACACTGGAACAGGTTGCCCAGGGAGATAACAGAGGCCCTGTCCCTGGAGATATTCACAGTCAGGCTTGACAAGGTTCTGAGCAATCTGAGCTAGTGGAGGATGTCCCTGCTGACTGCAGGAGAGTTGGACAAGATGACCTTTGGAGGTCCCTTCCAACCCAACCCATTCTATGATTCTATGTGTAAATCACCTTCCTCCCCCTTTATTCCAGCTGCTGAGGTGGTACACGGCCTGGTGGAGAAAAACCATGTGCCAGGAGTAGTTACTTGCTGTGTAAAGTACACATCCACACCAAATCTTTCTAAACCAGTATGTTTCAGAAACAATTAGCACTTAAAAGGCTTGTCAGGAGAAGAAATTGGCATGGCTGCAGAGATGAAGGAACAAGCACCTCACAGGACAGCTAATGGGGGCAGGAGGTTTTCCATATTCTTTGAGAGCAATTTGGTCTGGTTTAAAGCCAGATTTTGACACTCTTAAATCTGATCTGAATAATGAAATGTCATATTTAATTCATTCACAAACACAGCCTTACCTTGGTTTCAGAGGAACAGCTAGAGCACCTAATTAAGGATACAATAAGTACAACACTCAGCTAAGTATAACCTAATGGGGTCAGACCAGCATAGCTCTGGAAAGGAAATTATGCCTGTCTAACCTGTTACAGTTCTTCTTTTAAAATACCAAGTAAGAGATAAAGGTTACCCAGAAGCATAATTTACTTAGCTGCTCCGACAGCTTTTGAAAGGATGGAAAGAAAATTCTGGCGGGTGGTTCCAACTGAGGAAATTGATGTAGCAAAAGAATTATTAAGGAGGTTCTAATTAAAGGAAATTAACTGAGGAGAGGGGAAGAAAGAATTGTTAAGGAGGCTCTAATTAGAGGAAATTAATGTTTTAGAGAGAAAGACACAGAGAGGGAGAAGTCTAAGAAAAGAAATCAAAACAACTTCCAGACAAGGAGAGCTGCTGGGTGACAGTGCTGACTCCCAGCCAGGCAGGCTGATGTTCTGCTCCTGATAGCAAAGCACTGTTAGAAGTAGCAACAGAAACATTTGCTATCACTCAACCACACACCAGCAGGGAACTGGATCAAGCAGGGTCCTGTGCTCTCTGTGGGGAGTCAAAAGGAAAGAGCATCCTCGACTGGAACGGGCTCACACGACAGTGTCTGAGTGAAGCATCTCTTCACGTGTCAGAAGGCAGCTTCTAGTGTGTGTGTGTGTGTGTGTGTGGGCAGGGGCACCCTGGTAGCAAGCCAGGGCCCCTGCTGAATGTGCTCATTAACAGTGCAGTGGTACAGAAGGTGTGCAGCAGGCTGCAGCAAACACAGGCAGCAAAATGGAAAAGGGGAGCATCTGAGAAAGGGATGGGGGAGGCCAAAGTTTGACATCCATGTCTGAGGAGTCCAAACATCTGCAGCTTTGGGAGCAAATGGAACCATCAGCACCTCCTTCTGCCTCATCCAGGTGCTAGTTGGGGCTGACTCTGGGTTCTTCTGCTGGCAAGGGATGGGCACAGATGATCATCATGGAGACTGGAGGACAAACTTCAGCCCTGAGAGCAGCAACGTGTTGAAATTCAACCTTTTACAGGATCAGCCAGGAGAGAAATAGGAACTTGGGCAAAGTAGACTTGAAAGATTATAAGATTTCACCAAAAATTACAAAGCCAACACACACCTAAGCAATTTAACCAATGATGGAGGATTTGACAGATGAAAATAGCCTAGCGTGGGCTGAAGCTCAAGGAAGCTGATTACTAAGGCTGGGGAAGGAGGAGGGAGGGGGCTTTTTGGCTTAGGGAAATCTATGCCCATCATAAATAGCTCAATAAATAAAGGCATGCATGAATTCAATCATGTTTTTAAGTCCCTACAGTATCTCCAAAAAAAAAAAAAAAAAGAAAGAAAGCTAAGAAAAGCCAGGAAGAAAAAGCCACCATTTTTTGGAATTACTTTGCAAAGTGCCAGTCTCCTAAAAGGAAGCTTTCCCTGCCATCAGCAGGGAATCCATCCAGGGCACAGAGACCTCCAGTAGCCTTGTGTGGATGTGCTCATCAAGGCAATGAGAGGCAAGCCCCAGTGGTCCCCTCCAAGACCAGCATAAAGCACTTGCCTTTCCCTGCATGCTCTGGTTTCTGCCATCACACTGGAGTGAGTTGTGGCACCACAGTGTCTCTCAGCCCAGGACAGCATCTGATGAGCTCAGGGGACACAACCCAAGAACACAGGGCTGAGCAGTGCCATGCCAGGCAGGAGGTACAGGAACACCTGGGAGGCTGCAAGACGCCTGGGTGGCTGCACTGCTTCCTCCTCTCTCGGAGGTTTGGACTTTCTTCCCCACCCAGGAACTCTGCAGAGGAGCCGCATCAAAGGCCAAGTTGGCTGTGGGCTTCCCTCACCTCCTCCCTCCCCTTCCCAAGGATGAGCAAGTTACCTTCTTACCCTCTGTCAGACACTCCTACATGGCAAGGTTCTTTGCTGTTGGCATGAGGGTGCCTGATGTTGGCTGTCATGGCTGGTCCTGTAGCAGAAGCATCCCAGGTTAGCGAAGGTGGCTGTGAATGTGGTCATTTCCACCTCTTGCTGGACAATCATTTCCACAGCTTCCAGGATGAAGTGGACAATGAACTCATCTGCCATGTCTGCCTTTGGGCTCTGCTCCAAACTGTGGACATCTCCTGTGGACATAGGTACTGCTTCAGATGCCTTGAAAACCTCATGAAGGAGTATAACTTTCATCCTGTGGGCTGGGAGAAGTCCTCTTTCCAGCAATGTCACAAGGCCCAGCCTTTAGTACACAAAGCTGTTGGACAAGATGATTGTCTTCTGTCCTTTCAAGGTGGAGTGTCAGCAGGAAAAGCAGCAGTGTCAACTTGAAGCTCATCTGCAGAACAGGTGTCCTGGTTTCAAGAAATACAAATCTGAACTACAGTGGAAAAAAGAATCCCATTTCCCAAGGAACATCTCCTCATTAGGGTAGAGACAAATACATCCAAGGATCCAGAGGTACCGAGTGGAGGATCATCAGTTGCGGCAGAAAGCTCTCACTAGAGCATACAAAGCTGGTTAATCCAGCTTTTGAGGAGGCTGAAGAAGACCTTCCTCAGAGAGTTAGTCTTATGGCTGAGATAAACACAGCTGGAATTCACTAAGAAGACCTGGAGGAAGAATTGAGGCTAGCTGGAGGTAAAGACACTCCACTAGGAAACACTGTTGTTAGGGAAGTCTTGCAGGATTCTGTCATTGCTGCAGCTGGAAGAGTAGCACCTGGGGACCATGTTCTTGAGGTGTCAACATCAGCAGTGTGACTCACTGCCAAGCTGTCTCCTTTCTGCAGCACTTAGAGCCAGGGCCTATCCTTTTTAATACCTTTATCAATGATCTGGACAAAGGGATCTAGTGCATGCTCAGTAAATTTACAGGAGACACCAAGCTAGGCAAAAGAGGGTGGAAAGTCTCTGCAGAGGGATCTGGACAGGCTGGATCAATGGGCCAAGGCCAACTGCATGAGATTCAACAAGGTTAAGTGCCAGGTCCTGCACCTGGGTCATAACAACCCCATGCAATGCTACAGGTGTGGGGAAAGCAGCCTGGTGGAAAAGGACTTGGGAGCGTTGGTTAAGAGCTGGCTCAATATGAGCTGGTAGTGTGCCCAGGTGACCAAGAAGGCCAACAGTATCCTGGCTTCTATCAGCAATATTGTGGCCAGCAGGACTAGGGAAGTGATTGTCCCCCTCTACTTGGCACTGGTGAGGCTGCACCTCAAATACTGTGTTCAGTATTTGTTTCAGTATTGTCACTACAAGAGACATTGAGGTCTTAGAATGTAGCCTAAGAAGGAGCTGGTCTAGGGAACAAGGCTTATGAGGAGTGGCTGAGGGAGCTGGGTTTGTTTAGCCTGGAGAAAAGGATGCTGAGGGGAGACCTCCTTGCTCTCAACAACTTCCTCAAAGGAGGTTGTAGCAAGGTGGCTCTTGGTATCTTCTCCCAAACAAGCCATAGGAAGAGGAAATGGCCTCAAGTGGTGCCAGGGAAGGTTTAAATTGGACGTTAGGAAAATTGGACATTTAGGAAAAAATTTCTTCATTAAAAGTGTTGTCAAGCCCTGGAACAGGCTGCCCAAGGAGGCAGCTGAGGCACTATCCCTGAAAGCATTTAAAAGCTGTGCAGATGTGGAGCTGAGGGACATGGTTTAGTGGGGGACTTGTCAATGTTTACAGTTAGACTCAGTGACCTTAAGGGTCTTTTCCAACCTTAATGATCCTGTGATTCAAACATCTTGCTAGCTTGAGACTGGAAACAATGATCACAGGGTTTAATTTTTTTATGGCTTTTGTTAGGAAGATGAAAGGAAGTCAGGAAAAAGCTTTATTTGTCTCCAGTTCCTATCCTTTGCCTCCAAACTGTGCTGTGTAAGGGACCACTGTTAGACTGTGTGCTTTTCAGGGCAGGGACTCCCTTGTTGTGTGCTTGTACAGGGATTAGCACAATAGGGCTTGATCCTTAACTTTCTGGACTCTACTTATTCTCCATAATAAACAACAGTATGGACTAATTGGCTTCAACACCACTGGTCTCTCCATGTCCTGTAAGGAGGCCAAAAATTGTCCACCCCCATTCCTCTCCTTCTGGGTTTACTGAAGCTTGTTAATATTTTAATTTCCTGAGAGAAAAGCATTTTGTTGGAAAGTAGGGGAAATATTGGTCTGATATTTTTGGGATGAGTGGGGGATTGTTCTGAGCTTCTTTTTAAAGGGAGACAGATGTTGCTTCAAACCAACCCTGCTCAGAAGCATTTAAATCATTGTTTCTAATGAGAAGAGAAACCCTCAGTCTGTTGCCATTGTAAAAAAAATAGTATTTCCCCAAGGGGTTGGGGGATTTTTGGGGTGAGAGTGGTTTGGCATTAGCTTGGAGAAGAGGAGACTGAGGGGGTGACCTCAGTCATGAAGATGTGAAGGGCAGTGTCAGGAGGACAGACCCAGGCTGGTCTCAGAATGCCCAATGACAGGACAAGGGGCAGTGGGTGCTGGAGCATAGAAGGTTCATGTGAACATAAGGAAAAACTTCTTCACTGTGAGGGTGACAGAGCCCTGGAACAAGCTGCCCAGAGAGGTTGTGGAGTCTCCTTCTCTGGAGACATTCACAACCCACCTGGATGCATTCCTGTGTGACCTGCTCTGGGTGATCCTGCTCTGGCAGGGGGGTTGGACTGGATGACCTTTGGAGGTCCCTTCCAACCCCTAACACTCTGTGATTCTTTGATTAATATGTAGTGCACTTCATTTTGGCCTTTCTGCTCCCCATGATGATGCTGGTGACCTTCGGGGTGATCACAATCAAAAGGACCTCTCCAGGTCTGAAGAAGGCCTCCCTCAAGAGCTACCCAGCCTCCTGTCCTTGAACTGCACAGAAGAGCAAAAGCCAGCAGTGCCTGCACCTCTGCCAGATCCACACACATGGGTGTGTGAAAGCTCACCCCCTGTGCTTTGGAGAAGCATTCATTAGTCATGCCTGATGTGCTAGAGAAATTAATTGGCCTCTCACTATCCTCCCCCTCCAAATGCTGTTTCCCTCTCAGTCCCCACGTCCTGCACAGCCCCACACTGCTGCAGCCACTTCCTCGTCCTTGAGGCTCTCCTAGAATCTCTGCTAAACATCCAATTTACCACGGGAAGGAGGAAAAAAGAAAAATCCCAACCCTTAAAAAAACCACCACAGGATCAGCCTAGCACACAAAACATCACAGGAGGCTTGCCAGAGGATGGCCAGCTGCCCCAAAGACTCCTCCACAGCCTGCATGTGCTTCATGGCCCTGCATCAGGAGGAGGGCTGAGCCATTTCCAAGAGACTGCAGCCCATGCCACCTCCCACCCCTTTATGTTACATCCTCTCCTTCATCTTTATCTGGGGGCAAGTTTTCTGCCCATGACCTCTTCCCAGGCCACCTGGGGTTTTCCCAAGGCACATGGGCTGATGTTGCACCCTGCACAGGGAAGCTTTGACAGTCCCCCACTCCCCTGTGTCACTGTGGAAACTCTTTGGGCCTTAAACTATAAAATTGTTGTATTTCTAATGTGATTTTTTTTTCTCCCCCTTTTTTTTTCTCCCCCTTTTTTTTTTTTCCCTCTTTTTTTTTTTTTT